>PVKS010016227.1:0-44357 GCA_004027875.1 Aplodontia rufa
GAGGGGGGAACCATCCCAGAAGCCGATGTCATTCCTCCACAAACTATCCATTCAATGCATGAGCTCTTCTGGGGGAAAATGCAAAAGGTAAAATTCAAGGTGGATATCCATGATCTGGTTTTTCCCCTCAATAACAAAGTTTATATCCACTGATTGATAATGTTTTGATAATGTTTCTCCCTCAACTGTATTTCTATATCCTAATAAAAAAAAAGTTTGAAAAAAAATAAAAAAATAAAAATAAAAAATAAAAAAAAATTATTTCTCCAAATATTTACTAATTTCAACTATTTTAGAATATATATATATATATAGATTGTTCCATATTCTTTTTAGGAGGTAGAGTTTAATTAACATTACCTTAAATATAAGCTGGCTTAGTGTCATGATTTTAATTAATAGGTAATGGCATAGGAGAAATTTGAAAACTAACAGCTCTTTAATTAAAAGATCAAAATCACTGGGAATAGATCATACTGATGTCACATATGCCTTGATAAGTGAGAGAGACATTCTTCCTGAAAGCTCATAATATCAGTGTAATAATGATAAAATAGGTAATAGTTCAAATTGAGGGACATAACACACCATTTTTCAGCTTCTTCAAAACATCGTCTAAGACAAAGAAAACTAGAAAATATCACAGATTAGAAAGGATGATGGAGAAATGGTGAAAAAATGTGAGGACATAACCATAGATTGTATCCAGGGCTAGAAATAGAACATTGAGAAAAGCAGTCATATTTGATGAAAGTCTTTAATTTATTTAGAAGTGTTCCACCCCATTTCTATTTCTTAGTTTTCAAATGGGTACAAAAATAAATTGTCTAATGAAGTATTAAGATGAGGGAAGCTCATATGAGAGGACTCTGTAGGGTTCCTGCAACCCTTAGGTTAATCTAGTATGCATTGCAGTATCATTATAATTTTTTTTCTTTACAATACTTTTTTTTTTACTGAAATATTTTTCTAGTCATATATGTGACTTATTTGCAAAATATAGAGTCTCATATTGCCCTTAAAGTGTGTATGATTTAAGATTTTATTCTTGTTTATTAAATATATTGATTTTTTTCTATAAATATTATAAAATAGTCTTTAATTTAGCTTACATTTCTCTGAGAATTATGGATACTTCCTTGATCTCCCAATTTCACACCCAGTTGCAATTTCAATTCCCTCATAGAGATATATGAAAATGTTCACGTCTTTAGATGTGGCTAAAACAAGCCAGCAGCTTATACCCAACTAAACACAAGAACAGTTAAGTATATTGGAGTTTCTTCACTCTCCTGGACTTATAAGTGGAGAAACAAAACTCTTGATCATTAAATAGGTATTTGTTTCAGTATTATTGCTTACCCTTTCTTTGTTGAAAATGAGTTTGGATGTAAAGTTATGTCTAGACCTGGGCAGTGGTTCTTGTTGGTTCACATGGGGCTTGTAGGTTCTGGGTTGATCGTTAATATTTAAAGTAATAATTATATTTGGCTAATAAAAAAGGAACCTATATAAGTTCATTCATATCAGTTTAGTGATTATAAGTAGAAATGATTCTTGAACTAGGTTGAACTAAACTTGAGTTTGAGATCCACTTATTTTATTTAATATAGGGAGACATGTGGCAAGGTCCTTACATATTTGGGTTCCATTTTCCTTACTTATATATGAACTGGATTAAATATTACCAAATTCAAAGTATTTCAGTGAATATTAAGTGGTTGATTAGTTTTTATGCCAATCCATTCATTCTTGTTCCAAGTATTCAACTATCATCCACAAAGCTCATAATCCACTTGGCAAGACAGAAGTATTACAGTTCATTACATCCACATTTTTATCCAGAATTTGGTTGTGTCACTTACCACCATATGCAACATAGTGGCAATTCCAAAACCATATGGCACCTTCTGATGCAAAATCTGGAAAAATATCTACATTGGACTATCTCATTTTATTTCTAGTGATAATTTTTGATCCTCTAGAAAATTGCTAGGACTAGTCCTTATTATGGCTATGCTGATAATTACAGCACTGAATTCTTCCAACCAGTGTCCAAAGCAATGTATTTTTGCAAAAGAGATTATTTCTTGTTCAGATTGTACTACTGGCAATAAAACCTGTAGATATAGCTATTTACTTATATAATTTGTTGTATCTGTCCATTGGGAAGTACTGTAGAGTTAAGACCTGAGGGCTTCTTGAATGGGCACTTAAATTGAAGTTTTTGAGTAAGAAGTGACATGAGAGTTAAGTGTAGATGACATACTGTGCCCGTGGTCATAGCACTGACATGTTTTGTTTTTTAATTTATTTAGGGATAAACACTAGAAATATATTCTCCCATAATTCTATAAGAACTTTGATTCTAGAAGCCTTAATATTTGCTTGATTCAGAGAAGAATCCTTACCTTGTTGCTGGTCTTGTCAACATGAGATCATAAAAACAGAAAAATGACTTTGGCTGATAAGGCAAAAACTTGCCTCTAAAGGAACATGAGTATTTACCACTAAGCTTAAGATCTAATCAGGATGAAGTCACCAGTAGACTGAACTGTAGGACAATGACCTTGGTGACTGCTTTGGTTTTCTGGAAGGAGGATCTCTGCATAGTGTTGCAAAGGTCCAAGTGCAGAAGCATCTAAGTGAGTCATGGTGAAGATATTCTCATGGGGAAAGAAAATGCAGGAAGGAAATCTATCTAGTTTGTTTGTTTGTTTGTTTCAGTGAAAGCAGCAAAAAAGTAGCCACCCTTTCATCTCCTTCATCTGGGAGCAGATTTGGGTGGTCGAGGCTGTTACCAATTGTGTGGCATAGAAGTGTGGATGCATAATTTTTTTACTGTTGCCCCAAACAGATGTCAATAGAATCTCAGAAATTTGTAGAAAATTACAAGACTGGGAAGAAATAGACCATCTTCAAATACCTATGGATATTTAGAATGAATAGATTTTTATATTATCTGACATGACAAAGCTAGGTATAAAGAAGAATTATGGAATAATAAAGAAAAGTGCTTTACATGACATGTTTGGAAAGTGTTAGGAGATGTGTTAAAGAAACCATTCTGGATGGAAGATCTGAAGAGATCAATATAAACACAGGTACAAGTGTGAAACAGCATGATATATAAAGAACTATAAAGAGAAGTCTAAGCTGTTTGGGACAGCTGGATTGCGAAGTTTCAGATACACAAAAATAGACAATGATGCTGGAGAGACAAGCAGTTTTAATCAATGAGATGTTATCATCTAGTTTGAACAAATCATCTAGTTAACATCATATTATTCTAGTAAACTGATTCATAATTTATTCCAAGTGAAAACCAAAGTTATTTTATTCTATTTGTTGAGGTCTGACTTTTTTAATAATATGATACTCTATACCTTTAGTTTTTCCATATCATTTTTAGCCCTTTTACTATATAGGTTAGAAATTAAATGATTAATAAACTTGGTTGCTTAAAATAAACCTGAAAATATTTCCAAAGTTCATATTTTCTCCCCCAACTTACTTTATGCCATTAAATAAATACAATTTCTGTGCATGGGCACTGAAAATCCTATCAGTGATGTGTTTAAAAATGTGGATGCTCATGATAATTTGACACAGTTGAGTGCCAAATACTCCAACATTTCAGTACATAAAATGTGTTGGAATATTATGTGTGTCAGATGATTGCTTCTTTGGAAAATGAAGTGTTAGGAAAAAAGAGTGTTTGTAACACCCCTACACAATTGTTATGCTCACTGTATTTCTTTTTTTATCTTTCATTTTTCATAGATTTCAATAAATGGGGAAAGGCAAAAGAATCATCTTTGGAGAACTCTAAGTAATAAATATGCATGAGCATTTTTCCAATTATTGTGGAAATTACTTTTTGTAATTTATTTCATATTTTGTATTAAGGTGTTATAATTACCAGATTACATGTGAGTAAGCTGGATCTACATAGATGTTTTCCCATGTCATTTGGGAAATGCAAAATAATCATGATAAGCATAATATATCTGATATAATTTGTTGTGAAATGAGGCTCATATAGTTGTAATTATACATAAAATCACTATTTCGAAAATTATAAAACCCATTTATCCTTTGACTCTTACAAATCTGATTTCAATTTGTACTGCATTCCTGTTGCTTATGTGTGGTTCCTTCAGCTCTAAAAAAGAAGATAAAAGTTAGTTTAATGCAAAAAGGAGATTCACTGGAAAGGTAGAGTATGTCTGCATTTCGTGAGACCCAAAGCTATTATTGCATTACTGCTTTTGAAAAGGTTGATTTAGCAGTCTGTGAACCACCAAGGGTATTGCTCTCTTTTCTAATTCTTTTTGTTTTCCTCATTCTACCTATTCTGTCTCTGTATGTTTCTTTCTCTTTCTGTCTTTTTCTCTCTTTCCCTCTCTTCTCTGCCCCTCAGTATTTCTGTTTCCCTATAGTTATTTCTTTTTCTGCTGCTTTCACTTCATCTGCTTCATTCTTCTCCAAGTTGGATGATTGTCTTTCTGGAGACTTGGCTCAAATTTCTTTATACATAACTTTATTGTTCTTGGACTTCACACATAGTAACAAGAAATATTAGTTTCCAGATTTAAATGTCAGGAAAAGACTCTGATTAAGTTGATCATAATATTCATCATTGTCTGTTAACCATGAAATGGGCATAAGGACACATGCCTTGGCAGGAAATTCCCATAAAATTTGGGGATTTTGTGCAGGTGGTGTGAGAGAGAAAAGAGAATGATCAAAGGATAAATATTTTTACTTTTTGTTAACTGTAATATTTTAGGGGATTCTATGTCAAGAGATTGAGATTGAAAAGGACATATATTGCCTTTAACACTGAAAACAATTGCTTTTTCCTCTAGGAGTTTCATTTTACATATTGTATAAATCAAAATCAAAGTAAGGTTCTTTTATTTCTCAATACATGATTTTTTTTGTGATAGTTTTAGAGAATTCTATTGATTCTCCAATAATGCCACAAACAGATCAAGCCATTTGACTTGAGTTTGAATTAATATTTTAATTCATCATTGTTTCAGAATTGAAAACGTTAATTACCTTTTCTGTGTTTATGCTTCCTAATTTGTAAAATGAAGAAAATAAATCTAATTCATAGGACTATTTTACATTGATTAATTGAATAACATGCTCTACCATTATTTTTATAGACACTGGCGTTTATCAGGTGAGACTGCTTAACTCACTTGGTTTTTCATGAATTCATATAGTTAATCTACTAAATAATACTACATAGTTACAAGGCTAGCAAACTCTGCTGCACATATGGGAGCTATAGTCAGTTCAAACTTAGCTGTAATGATTTAATCTCTAAATTAATTATGTTTAAAAAAAATAGAGAGTTTTTAAAATACATGAAATTAAATCTGTGTATAATTACATGTATTAAAATGTATTCTATTGCTTAGGGATCCATATTAACCCATAATCAATATAGTCTTATTCACCCATCTGACATGTGGCTTGGTAATTAATAGGCAAGAAATCAAGCAAAAAAATAGTGTCTGACATTACTCAAAGTCATATATTTTGTTAACAGAGAAGAAACTTGAGTTCTGAAATAAGCTAAATTTTAATATAAAATAAAAAATTTTATGCATGATGAATAAATATATCTGTTCTTACAGCTATTTTGAAAAACAGAAAAACAATTTAGACAATCATCAAAAATTGATATAATATAATCATTATATATATAATGATTAATATATATATAATATATATAAAAACAATTTAGACAATCATTAAAAATTGATATAATATAATCATTATATATATAATTATATATATATTACTATATAATTATATATATATAATGATTAATATAATGATATAATATAATGATATAATATAATCATTAAAAATTGATATAAGATGCACAAATTAATTCATGAACATGGAAATATTTTAGCAGAAAAGTTATGAAAGAATGGAAAATTTGATATATATTTTGGATGGTTAGCCAAATTCATAAAATTTATACAAAGGTATGTAATAGATGCAAGTAAATTATGATAGTCCTTATTTCTGGGAATACCATTTCCCTGGACAGGAGAAAGTGATCAGTAGATTGTAGAACAAGTTTTCTTTCTTCATTGCTGACAAAAGAAAGACTCAAGAACATCATCATTCCTTCCTGTGCTTGCTCACCAGTCGTATGATACATGATGTTAACAGGAGCAACAACAATGAGAAAACAATGCCAAGTACAAGTTGTATCATAGCAAGAAAAGCAGATGCATTAAAAATTTTAAAAATAAAATAAATGTTCTAGGGTGCCCTGACATAATCAACTGAAAGCTTGGAAAGTTTGAAAAGCTAAGGCTGGAGCGGTGGCTTGGTGGTTACAGCCCTCACCTGGCATGTGTGAGTAGCAGGTTCAAACCCTAGCACCACATACACAATGAAGTGTCGGAGTAACAAAAGCCACATGAAAAACTAAACAAAATTGATTCTCTTTATCTCTCTCTCAATGTTCCTCTCTCTCTTTTTAAAAAAAAGTGTTGAGATACTGAAACATTTGTGAAAATTTTTCTGTTTTACATAAAACTACTAAATATTAAAAGTGTTTATTACATTATTTGTGTGGTAAAATATGCAAGATGTATAACTGTCACCACTATCCATCTCTGTTAATTCTTTTATTTTGTAAAATCAAAACTATATGCCCATTAAATAATAATTTATCATTCACAATTTTCCAGTCCCTGGAATCAATCATTCTCCTTTTGGCTTTATGATTTTGGTTACTCTGTGTACTTCTTTAAATTGAATCAGATAGTTCTGTTCTTTTTGTGACTGGTTTACATCACTTAATGTAATGTCCTCCAGGTTGTAGCATTACATCAGTATTAGTATTTACTTTCTTTACAACTCTGTCAGTTTTTAGTCAATGTGACCAAAATACCAGATAAAAGCAACTTCAAGGACAAAAAGGTTATTGGGGCTCACAGTCCCAAATCCAGTCCATGGTTGGCTGACTCCATTGCTCTAGGGCCTAAATGAGGCAGGATGTTAAGGTGAGAAGGGAAACTGCACAGCTTATGATAGTCAGGAAGCAGAAAGAGAGAAACTGATGAACCAGGGACTAAATACATTTACCCAAGGTACATCTTCAGTGACCTATTTTCTCTAGTCACATCTCACCTATCCACAGTTACCAACCATTAATCTGTTCAAAATTTTAATCCATTAAATGGATTAATTCATTTATTAGTTTACAGTTGTCATAATATAATTATTGAATGTCTTGCATTCACACATGAGCTTTGGGGAGACATCTCACACTCAAACTCTAATAAGGCTGAATAATTTTCCATTATATGTCTATACTATATTTTGCTTAACCATCCATCCATCAATGGATACTTGGATTGTCTCCACATCTTAACTATTATGAATAAGGCTTCTATGAACATGGGCATACAAATATTTGTATGCCAACATATGGTAGTGCTGAAAATTATGATAGTTCCATTTTAATTTTTTTGAGGAAGTGCCATACTTATCTCCGCAGGGACTGTACCATTGTAGATTCCCATCAATAGTACACGTGGACAAGTTTTCTAGTTCTTTCACATCTTTACCAATACTTTCTACTTCTTGTGTTTTTGTTTTCCTTTTTTAAGTTGCTGGTACATAATCTTACATAATGAAGTGATTCATTGTTACACATTCAGACATTGGCTGATAATGACAATGTAACTTGAACCAAATTCTTACCCAGTATTACCCCCACCTCTGCCCACTCCCAAATCTCATGCCTTCACTGCATTCCTCACCAATTACAGATATTAATGTGTATATACATATATATTATTTTTTTTGAATTTTCTAGTTTTAAATGACTATATGAGTATTATTTATCTTCTCAGGGTAGTAAAATATACCATAGAGTATTTATAGTCCCCCTTTTCCCTTCCTATCTACCCTTCCCTCCTCTATCAGCCCCCCACCCCATTCATGACTAGGTTTCCAAAGTTAGAATGATGCATGATCTGGGAGAAGTCTACTTCCTGTGTTTTGATATCACCCTAATGAGTGTGAATAGGTACTGCAGTTTTGATTTGCATTTTCTCATGATTAGTCATATTGAACATCTTTTCAAAAACTTCTTGGCCATTTTTTTAAAAAAATAACTTCTTAGTAAAAATCTCTATTCAAGTCTTTTAATTTTTAATCAAATTTTTGATATTTTTTTCTTTTAAATTTTAGGAGTTCTCTACATATTCCGGATATTCATCTATATGATACAGAGACATGATTAGCACATATTTTCTTCCATTCTCTTGGTTAACTCTTTATTCTGTTAGTATTGTTTTTTGGAGGACAAAATTTTTAAATCTTCATGAAATCCACTTTATCTTTTTTTTTCCTTTTGTTGCCTATGCCTTTGATTTAACATCCAAGAGATCATGGCCAATCAAAATTTCATGAAGTCTTTTCCCTATATTTTCTAAAGGCTTTTTAGATTTAGGTTTGAATTGAGAACTTTGATAGAGTTTGAGCTAATTTTTATGTTATGAATTAATATGGTGTTAGGTAAGCATTCAATTTTGTTCTTTTCCTTGTGGAGTTCCAGTTTTTCTAGCACCATTTGTTAAAATCACCATTACTTCTTCATTGAATGATCTTGGCCTCCTTGTCAAAAACCATTTGACTATATATGTATGGGTTTGCTTCTGGGATCTCTATTCTATTCCCTTAGTCTATATATCTAGGTTTATTGTCAGCATAATAATTTTGGTTACATTAACTTGGTGAAAACTTTTGAAACCAGAAAATACAAGTACTCCAGCTTTGTTATTCTTTTCAAAATTATTTTGGCTTTTAGGATTACTTGATATTCCATATGAATTTTAGAACAAATTTTCCTATTTCCAAAATAAAATCTCATTAAAAATTTTTGATAGAAATATCATTGCATCTATAGATTGCTTTGTATAGTATTGATGTAATCACAATGTTGGGCTTTTCCTTTCATTAACATACCTGTTTCTATTTATTTCTCTACTCTTTAAGTTCTTTCAGCAATCCTTTGCATCTTTAATTGAACTATAAAGTACATATTGAGAGACTGTTAGTGTTTATTTCAAACAACTCTTCTTCACTTCATTGTGTGGAAGGAATTTTCACCAAAGAGTTATGATACAAATGAATATGTGACATTCAGCATTGATTAGAAAAGACTGACAATACTTTATTAGTTAATTAATCAGAGACTAAAGAGAAAATGGTATACCCTAAACTAGAGTGAACATCCGTGTGCGGTGATAGGCAGTCTTTATGGTATCAAGAATGTGATGTGCCCCCTATTCCCAGGCATAGTAGAATTGACTTATTTGAATAATTCTGCAAGATGAATTTTATTATACGGCAAACCTAGGATTCTGATTTGTTTGTCTGTTTGTTTCAATTAAAAGAATCTCAACCAAAAGAACAAGTGTGTTAACTTATTTAGTGTGTGCCTTGGTCGGAATGCATGTGAACCTGGCTTTCAAAGTTTTGACAGCAACAATACTCAATTGTCACTTCATGGTAAAAACATTGAAAGTAATAGAAACTTCCCATTTCTATATACTTGGTCACTGACCTACCCAGTCAAGTACTTTAATTAAAAAGCCCAGAGGATCATTTGCTCAGTAACAAACCTAAGTTAAGCTTAGCTTAAATATTTGGTTAGAGGGAGACTACTAAGAAGTTAACAAAACCCTATTTTTTTTTTAAAGAAAGTGGGGACAGTGAGAGACAGAGAGAAAGGAAGCAATTCTATTTGGTTTTTCATGTGACTTTCACTTCTCGAACACTTCATTGTGTACGTGGTGCTGAGGTTCGAACTCGCATACTCATGCCTGCCAGACAAGTGCTGTAACCACTGAGCCCGTTCCAGCCCGGAAAACCCTATTTTGTTTTTGCAAAAAATTACATACACTTGTACTATTTTTATGCTTCTCTACTATATCTGTAGATTGTAAATTTTAAATGATTTTAACTAGGTAAATTCACAGTAACTTCATATTTATTTCACTATTTTATTTGACCAAGACTTCAGTTATCTAGCATATTCTTTCTCCAGGACATTATGCAATTTATTTTTAAATTTATATATGTAATAATTACTGTATCAGATGTTGGGGGTATTTGCATGACTATAAGAAGCCTCCCACCCTCATATTTCATGAAATCTCTTTTGCAGTCTTTCCACATATTTTCTAGTTTCTAGTAAAATGCTTAAAATGGCTCTCATTCTGTGCATGTGACTTTGTCTTTACTTCTGTAGCACTGACTTACAATTTCATTCCATGTCCCATCACTCTGTCCCAACTGTACTCAACAATAACTTCTATAAACATTGTTATCATTTCAGGTTTTAATTTTCATTTCTGGATAAGCACTTTTTTTGTTCCATTTTCTTTAGGGTTGACATGACAAGCTTAGTTAAATTCTGGTAGTTTCAAAGATATTGGTGCAGTGATGAATATCAAGTAAAACAGGAAACTGAAAAAAGAATACCATACAGTTGATTTATTCCTTTATATATATATATATATATTTATATATATATATATTTTCATACTGAGGTTTGCACTCAGAGGTACTGTACTACTAACCTTGACCTACCTCCTCTACCTTTTTTTATTTTTTATTTTGATACAGGGTCATCCTAAGTTGCCAAGACTGGCCTTCAACTTGCAATCAGTCTCCCCAATAAGGATTACAGGTGCACACTGTGTTTGGCTTATTCATAATGTTATTAATGAGTGAATTCTTGATAAAGTATTTTAATCAATAATTTTTTCCTAAAAAGATTTAAGCCAATAATTAGAAAGACAAACTATGCTCAAATTATTCATAAAAGATACACAATTAATGATTTCCATTCTTTAAAAGAATATTAAATTCTTATCAATATTTTGGAATATTTTATTTCAAATAGGCATATTAATTTGAATTTAGAAGAAAATGATAAAAACAGATTCAGTTCAAACTTAATGTTGCTTTAGCAACTTTGCCTATAATTATTTTAAATGTCTAAATCACGAAAAGGATTCTCAAGCATAGGATATTTTACCTCTATTTGTGCTTTACCATTTTTACAGTTCAATATATTTTTTATCTTTTTTTCCTTTTGAGTCTAAAATTTATTTTTAAGGAGGGATGGTGATATTGACTTTGAATGGTATTTTCACAGAAAAGATTATAATTTATGAAAATGTTTTTAAATGTTATTAAAGATATACTATAGTAAAAGTGATACAGTTCATAACCTAAAGGATATTACAATGCACTTACAGGAGTAAATCAATCATGGGACAGAGCATATATTTGTTCTTCACCATTCTTCCTTTGAGTCTGAGTACAACCTCCACTCTCAAACACTCACATCCATCTCTTTTCCATTTAAGCTTGCCTGAAGATTGATTGAATATTTAAAAAGAAAGCCTGCAGACTGAGCCTTTCATTCTTGTGGAAATTCAGATCAATTTAAAGTTGGGATCAGTTTCCTAAATATGCTTTTCTAAATTATCCTTGACCCCACTAAGCTTGGGTAAACTCTGAGCTCCAACCTGCTATTCTGTATCCTTTGTGTTTAATTAAACTTTAGGAATAGAATTATATGCTACTCTTTAATTGATGTGTTAGCAGTCTGACTCCATTTAATCTGACTATCTGAATTCCATTCTTTCTATTAGCAATTGTAATATTCTCTGTAATTCTTGCTAGTATTTTTAGGGTCTATATAATGCCCCACAGATGTCCACTAAAAGAACAGAAATCACCAGTCATGTTGGCATATGCCTGTAATTCCAGAGACATGGGAGGCAGGGGAAGAAAGTACCCCTAGGTTGAATTCCAAGTACCAAAAACAAAGAACAGAAATCTTTCCATTTGTAGACAAATAGCCCTGATAAAATATAGAACACTTCTATCTAATAGTGTCAGAATATCCTTTTTATCATGACCCGTGTATCTGATTTACTCAAATCTCAGATTTTGGCATTTTCACTACATTGTCTTAGATGAGAATCTTGTGTTTGACTGACTCCTGTCCTCTTTTATTCATCCTCAAATGGGTGACCTTAAGCCACAATTTTATATTGTTTTTCATGATTTTATAGTTTGGCTGGCTCAGTCTGGACTCACTCCTATACCTGCACTTAGCTTTCTGTCAGCTACAGGCTGGGATTAGCTGAGACAATTGGCCTGTGAGTCCCTCTCCATGGGGTCTCACTCTCAAGCCACTTCACGTGATGATTTCATGCTCAGATTTAACAAAAACTTTGCTGCATTCCATTTCTAAGGGCAAACTTCTATCTATCCATATTCTAGGAGAAGGAAAATCAACTTTGTCTTTTGATTAGACTAGTGGAGTAATCCTTTGCTATTTTTGGAATGGTTCCAAGGAAAGGAGGGAATATTGTATCTAGTTTCACAATCTACCACTTTTAACTGTTGTACTAAAACAATTTTTAACAGATAAAATATCAACCATCAATTTACCCATCTTTATTAACATTCAGACTGGTCAATTTGGTGACTTACCTGAACAATAAGATGAGGAACTGATTTAAAATGGGAAGAAAAGTACTAGAAAATTAGAGAAAATGTAAGTCTGAGAAATCAAGACAGGGATAAAGGGAGAGAAAAGCTATGACCCAAAACAAGAAGACAAATTATAAATAATAAGTTCAAAGAGATGTAAAAGGAATTTTTAAAATGGGTACAGAGACTGCACTTTGATATCAATAATAAATAGAATGGAAATCAATATTATTGCCCAAGTTTCAGTGCATTATTGCTTTACATCTTAGGCCAGTTACATTTTACAGTTGATAGGTATGCACCTACAGAGAGATAAATGAAAAATATAAGGCCAAAGTAGTGAAATTCTCCCACCATTCCAAGTTCTCTGACTTTCCCATTTCTATTGTAAATATTGCAATTTATTTGCTGTGTATCCACTTGAATTACAATATGTTATCAATTTTAAAGATATTACATAATATTAGGCAACATTATAATACATTTCTTTTTTTTTTATTCGATAGACACGGCCTTTCAATTAGGAAAGGTTCACCATCAAACAATCAAGCTCAGCAGTATAATGACAGAACAAGCCAATACTAGTGTCAGACCATGGTTTCCCCACTTTGGGTTCCCCATGGTTCCATGTTACACTTTACTTAAGACCCAAGTTAATTGGACTTCTCGTAGAAGTTGGAGGTTCCCCTTGGATTAGATTCACCTATACTACCTCCCTCTGGTCACCTTGATGCCCTTCCTATTCCTTTTCCTCCCCATACTACCTCCATCTGGTCACCTTGGTCCTTGGTCCTTCCTATTCCCTTCCCCCCTCCCTACCCCGCTCCCTACATCCCCCAGGAATCTTAGCACAGTTCCCCATGATCATGTAAGAATTCATACATTTTGAGGTAATTGTTAGGTTAGCAATCTAACAATCTGTTTCTGCTTATATTCTAGCTTCCACAAATGAGAGAAAAATTCGGCCCTTGAGTCTCTGAGTTTGGGATACTTCACTTAGCAAAATTTTTTCCATCTCCATGCATTCGACTGCAAATGCCATAATATTATTTTCTCTAATAGCTGAGTAGTATTCCATTGTATATACGTACCACAGTTTTTGGATCCATTCATCAAGTGAGGGGCATCTGGATTGGTTCCATAATCTAGCTATAGTAAATTGAGCTGCTATAAACATTGATGAAGCTGTGTCTCTATAGTAAGCCAAT
The DNA here is from genome assembly GCA_004027875.1 of Aplodontia rufa. Classification (NCBI taxonomy): domain Eukaryota; kingdom Metazoa; phylum Chordata; class Mammalia; order Rodentia; family Aplodontiidae; genus Aplodontia; species Aplodontia rufa. Next base: position 13,779 of record PVKS010016227.1, read on the forward strand.
TCTAGCTCTTTGGGGAAGATACCCAGGAGTGGGATAGCTGGGTCAAAACGCAGTTCCAGCCCTAATTTTTTGAGAAGTCTCTACATTGCTTTCCAGAGTGGCTGTACCAGTTTACAGTCCCATCAGCAATGTAACAGTGTTCCGCTTTTCCCACAGCTCTTCCAGCACCTGTCATTGTTTGTATTCTTCATTTCTGCCACTCTGACTGGAGTGAGGTGAAATCTCAGTGAAGTTTTGATTTGCATTTCTCTTATTGCTAGTGATGTAGAACATTTTCTCATATGTTTATGGGCTTTTTGAACTTCCTTCTTTGAGAAACTTTTTTTTAGTTGCATAGCCCATTTATTAATTGGGTTACTAGTGGTTTTGGTATTTAATTTTTTTAGTTCTTCATATACTCTGGATATTAGCCTTCTGTCCAATGTGTAGCAAGCAAACATTTTCTCCCATTCTGTAGGTTCTCTCTTGAGATTCTTGACTAAATCCTTAGCTGTTCAAAAGCTTTTTAGTTTAATTGCATCCGATTCATTTATTCTTGTTTTTACCACTTGCGCCATAGGAGTTGTATTAAGGAAGGCTGTGCTGACCCCTATGTCATATTTTGTGGATCCTACTTCTTTTTCAAGCAATTGTTGAGTTGCTGGTTTAATATCCAGATCCCTGAAAATTTTTGATTTAATTTTTGTGCAGGGTGAAAGGTAAGGATCCAGTTTCAGATGTCTACATATGGCTGTCTAATATGTCCAACACCATTTGTTGAATAGGCTATCATTTTTCCACACTATGCTTTTGCCCCCTTTATCAAATATTAGATAGTTAAAGGTATGAGGGTTCATCTCAGAGTCCTCTATTCTATTCCATTGGTCTTCCATTCTGTTTTGTTACCAATACCATGCTGTTTTTGTCACTATAGCCTTGTAGTATAATTTCAGGTCAGGAATTGAGATGCCCCCTGCCGCCTCCTTCTTGCTGAGTAATATTTTGGCTATTCTGGGTCTTCTGTTATTCCATACAAATTTGAGTATTGCTTTTTCTATATCCATGAAGAATGACATTGGTATCTTGAAAGGGATTGCATTAAATCTGTATAGGGCTTTGGGTAAAATAGCCATTTTGATGATATTGACTCTACTTAACCATGAACATGGAGTGCTTTTCCATCTACTCAGATCTTCTATAATTTCTTTTTTTAAAGTTTGATAATTTTCGTTGTATAGGTCCTTGACATCTTTTGTGAGATTTATGCCCAAGTATTTTATTTTTTTGGAAGAGATGGTGAAAGGGACAGACTTCCTAATTTCTTCTTCAGTGTCCTTATTGCTGGAATATAGGAAAGCTAATGACTTTTTGGTGTTAATCTTATAACCAGCTCCTTTGCTGAACTGGTTTATAAGGTCCAGAAGTCTCCTGGTTGAGCTTATAGGATTTTCTAGGTAGAGGATCATGTCATCCGCAAATAGAGACAACTTGACTTCTTCTTTTCCTATTCTAATTCCTTTGATTTCCTTCTCTTGTCTGATGGCTCTGGCAAGAGTTTCAAGGACTATATTGAATATTAGTGGTGAAAGTGGACTGCCTTGTGTTGTTCCTGAATTAAGAGGAAATGCTTTCAGTCTTTCTCCATTGATTATAATGTTTGCTATGGGTCTGTCGTAAATGGATCTTACAGAGTTAAAATATTTTCCCTTGATCCCTATCCTCTCCAGGGTTTTGAGCATAAAAGAATGCTGAATTTTATCAAAGGCCTATTCTGTATCAATTGAGATGATTATATGATTTTTATTTTAATTCTATTTAAGTGGTGAATTACATTTATTGATTTGTGAATGTTGAACCAGTCCTGTATTCAGGAATGAAATTCACTTGATCATGATGTTTTATCTTTTTAATGCACTTTTAGATCCAATTAGCTAGAATTTTATTAAGGATTTTTGCATCTATGTTCATCAGGGAAATTGGTCTATAGTGTTCTATTCTTGATGAATCTTTATTAGATTTTGGTAATAAAGTTATATTTGCTTCATAAAAAGTGTTTGGTAGTGCTCTGACCCTATCAATTTCATCAGAAAGCTTGTGGAGGATCTGCGATAATTCTTCTGAGAACATTTGGTAGAATTCTGATGTGAATCCATCAGGTCCAGGACTTTTTTTTTTTTGGAAGGCCTTTGATTGCTGCTTCAATTTCAGAACCTGAGATAGGTTGGTTTAGATTTTCAATGTCGTCCAGGGTTAATCTGGGGGTGTCATATGTGGCTAAGTATCTGTCCATATCTTCCAGATTATCAAACTTGGCAGAGTATACATTTTCAAAATAAGTTCTGATAATCTTGTGGATTTTGGTTGAGTCTGTGGTGACATCTCCATTTTCATCTTTGATTTTTTTTTTTTTCTCCACACGAAACTACCAGGACTTGGCTTCTCAGAAAAGCTTCACAAACTAGCACTGCAAATTCATGTATAAATTCCCCTGAACGCACCTTGGAAAATTGAAGATGAACTGGAATTTTCCCAACCAGACCCGGAGCCACAGGAAAAGGCCCCTCCCTTCAGCTCACCATCTTCAAGACCTCTCCCTATAATACATTTCTTAAATATGAATTTAATTTATACTAATTTCAGAAAGCATTTACAAAAGCTTTAACTAATCAAGAGAACAATTTTCACCACAGGAAAATATCCATGTACATAATGTTAAATTATGACATTTTATTCCATTAATATATATAATTTTCATTGTTTATGAATGATGTAAATAATTTTAATTTAAAATTAAAAATAACTTTTTAAAATAGTCTCAGGTTGGTTTTATTTATTACAAAATAAAATATAAATCAAAATTTTATTTATTTTTTATCAATTCTATATTTATTATACATATTCACCAAATCCACTTCCTTCATTTCTCTCTCTTTAAAGCAATTATTTATGCTGATTCTTTAATTTACTTTCAAATTCCCCAACATCTTAGAAAAAGTATGTGCATTATGGAAATTTTATTTATTTATTTATTTATTTTATCCTTTTTATTAGCTCAGCATGTTCTTACATATTAAAGGGATTCATTGCTGTACATTCATATATGCATAAGAAAAGATAATGTTACTTAAACTTGAACATTATCCAGTATTTCCCCCTTTCATTCCATGCTGTTTTCACCAATGTAATTCCCCGTATTATATATGCAAATTTCCATATACGTATATATTAAATTTTGAATGTTCAAGATTTAAATGTCTCATGAGTATTATTTGGCTTCTTAGGGGAGTCAAGTATACCGTACATAATTAATAACCCTCTTTTCTCCTCCCTTTCTGCCCTCTTTCTTTCCTCTCCCCACTCTCTTCCCCAAACCATAGCTATAGTTCCCCCAAATTATGTGATACTTCAAATTTGGTGTACCTAGAAAATAATCTTGTCTAACTTTCACTCTCTCCTTAGTTTGAGTCTAGCTTATGCAAATGATAGAAAACATTCAACCCTTAAGTCTCCAGGATTGGAGACTTACTTCACTCAGCATGATTATTTCCATTTCTGTTCATTTACCTGCAAAAGCCATGATATTATTCTTTCTAATAGCTCAATTGTATATACACATATATTATAGCTTTTGGATGTATTCAAATTAATCCAGGAGGGATATCTGGGTTAATTCCATAAATTAGCTATTGTAAATTGAACTGCTATAAACATTGATGTAGTTGTGTCTTTTAAATAGGCTGAGTCTAGCCCTTCTGAGAAAACAACCAGGAGTGGCATAGCTGAGTTGTACCGTGGTTTTACAACTTATTTTTTGAGGAGTCTCCACACTGCTTTCCAGAGTGACTGTAGCAATCTTCAGCCACATCAACAGTGTGTTAGTGTTCCTTTTCCCCCATAATCCTTCAAGTACCTGTTATTGTTTATATTGTTTATCTTTCCTATTCTAACTGGAGTAAGATGAAATCTTTTTTTTTATTAGTTGAATATGAAGTTACAATTGAGGGGTAATCATCATCAAACAATCAAGAACAAATGTATATTTACAAAGTTAGCCAAGGCTGATGCCATGTCATGGATGCCACCTTTGAGTTCCCCATGTTTCTATGTTTCCCCCCAAAGAACCCCTGTGTTAAATGGACTTCTCATGGAGGTCAGAGATCTCCTTCTGAGATTATTCCCCTATACTCCCTCCCTCTAGTCTCCTAGATATTCATCCTAAATCCTCCTCCATCCTTTCCCCCTCTCTACATTTCCAAGGTATCCTAGAGAAGGATACCCGTTTGTGTAAAAATTCATACATGTTGAGGTTATCATTAGCTTAGCCATCTAACATACTGTTTAATGTTGTTTTGTTTTACATTTCTCTGATTACGAGTGATGAAGAACATTTTCTCATGTCTTTATTGACTTCTTTTTTTTAAAAGAGAGAGGAACAGTGAAAGAGAGAATCAATTTTATTTATTTTTTTATGTGGCTTTCATTACTTTGACACTTTGTTGTGTACGTGGTTCTGGGTTCAAACCCACATCCTCACATGCCAGAGAAGCTCTGTAACTACTGAGCCACTGCTCCAGTCCCCTATTTATTGACTATTTGAAATTTATATCTTTGAAGTTTCTGTTTGGTTCCATAGCTCACTTATTGATTTGATTGTTTGTTGTTTTGGCATTTTTTTGAGTTCTTTGTATATTCTGGATATTATCTCTGTGTCAGAAGTGTAGCAGGCCATGATTTTCCCCATTCTGTGGGTTTTTTCTTGATGCTGTTGAGTAGTTCCTTAGCTGTGCAAAGCTTCTTATTGTGGAAATTGATGCCTACTCCAAAATGATATAGTATTGATCCTATTTTTTCTTCTAACAGTTGTAATGCTGCTACTTTAATTCCTAAATCTTTGCTTCATTTCAATTTTATTTTTGTGCAGGTCTAGATATGAGGATCTAATTTCAATTTTCTGCATATGACTGTCCAATTTGTCCAACACCATTTGTAGAACAAATTTTCTTTTCTCCAAGCAAATTTTTTGTCCCTTTTTTTGAATATCAGATTGTTAAAGATTTGCAGGTTTGTTTCAATGTCTTCTATTCTAGTCCATTCATCTTCATGCCTATTTTGATACCAGTAACAGGCTGATTTTGTTACTACAGCTCTATGATATAATTTCAGGTCAGGTATTGCAACACCTTCATCTTCTTTATTTTTTTTCTGCTTAGTAATGTTTTGCATATTCTATTTCTTATTGTTCCAAAGGAATTTTGGAATTAATTTTTATATATCTGTGAAGAATGACACTGGCATCTAGATGGAGATTGAATAAAATTTCTACAGTGCCTTTGGTAGAATTGCAATTTTAATTATATTGATTCTGCCTAACCAAGAACATGGAATGTCTTTCCATATGCTCAGGTATTCTTCAATTTCTTTCTAAAGTGTTTTATGATTTTCATTGCAGAGATCTTTTACATCCTTTGTTAGATTAAATCCCAAGTATTTTATTCTTTTTGAAGTCATTGTAATTGGGACAGATTTACTGATTCCTTCCTCCATAGGAGCACACAAAAGCTACTGATTTCTGGGTGTGGCTCTTGTATCCTGCTAAGTTGCTAAATTCATTTATGAGCTCTAGAAGTATTATGATGGAGCTTTGTGGGTCCTCTAGATATAGTATCATACCATCAACAAAGAAAGATAATTTAACCTCCCCTTTTCCTATTTGTATTGCTTTAATTTCCCTCTCTTGTCTCATTGTTTTGGCTAGGGTTTCAAGGACTATATTGAATAAAAGTGGTGAGATTGAACAACCTTCTCTTATTTCCAAGTTTAGTGGGAATGCTTTGAGTTTTTCCCCATTTAGTATACTTTGTTTCCAAGGATAATGTTGGCTGAGGACTGGTCATAGATGTCCCTTACAAATTTAAGATAAGTTCCTTTGATTCCTATCTTCTCCAGAGTTTTGAGCATAAATTAATTTTGGATTTTTCAAAGGCTTTTTCTGCATCAATTGAGATGATCATTTGGTTTTGTCTTTAATTCTGTTTAAGTGGTGTATTACATTTACTGATTTGCATATTTTGAAACAGCACTGCTATTTGCAATGAATCCTACTTAATCATTATGTATTATCTTTTTGATGTGTTGTTGAATACGGTTTGTTATAATTTTATTTAGGATTTTTGCAACTATGTTCATCAGGTGTATCAGGCGTACATGATTTCTATTGTTATGTTTTCTTGATGTGAGTTCCTTTTATTAAGATGTATTGGCATTCTTTGTCTCTTTTGACTAATTTTTTGGTTGAAATCAACCCTGTTGTGTATAGGTATCGCCACACTGGCTAGCTTTCTTGGGCCATAAGGCTTTTAGACATTTTTTCATCTTTTCACCTTCAATCTGTACCTGTATTTGGCTGTGAGATTTGTCTCTTGAAAGCAGCATATTGTTGGATTTTGGTTTTTGATCCAGTCTGCTAACCTGTGTCTTTTGATGGGTGGATTGAGACCATTCATATTCAGAGTTGGAATCAATAAATGGTTGTGTCTTTGAAGGTAAATGGATGACAATGGAAGAAATCATGTTGAGCAAAGTTAGAGAGTCAAAGGTGGAAAGTTTTCACTCATTTGTGGAGGCTGGAGTGAAACCTAGGCCTATGTGAAGGTAATTAACCTCATGTAGTAGACCCAACAAGGCATACTAACATATAATCTAGGGCAATCATAGATATGCAGTGGGGAGGGGGTAGAGACAGTAGTGGAGGGGTGAGGGATGGAGGATAGGGAGGAATCTAGGGGGTAATTCTGGTTTAAGCATATCATATTATTACTTTAAATGCATTAATGATTGTATAATAGCTCAATTCCTTAATAAGGTGTATTTTTAAAAAGTGGTTGTGGTGTATTTTTGGTGGTGTATTTTGTACTGACTTAGTTATCCTTTAGTATAGTGCACTTTTATTTAGTTGCCTTTGTTTGTGGGTTTTGGGAATTATTCGCTTGTTCCTCTATTTGGAGTTTCTCTTTGAGTATTCTTTTGTAGTGCTGGTTTACTCTTCATGAATGTTTCAAGTTTATTCTTGTGGTGGAATGTTTTTATTTCCTCTTTGAATTTGAAGTTGAGTTTTGTGGGGTATAGTAATAGTGGTTGAAAATTGTGTTCTTTGAAGACTTGGAATATCTTGTTCCAGGATCTTCTCATTTTCAGGGACTTAGCTGAGAAATCAGGTGAGATCCTTATTGATTTGCCTCTGATTGTGACTGAATGTTTCTCTCTTGTAGCTTTTAATAATCTATCCTTGATTTCTTTGTTATACATTTTGAATATGATGTGTCTTGGTAAACTTCTCATGTGATTAAATCCATTGGGTGTCCTGTATGCTTCCTGGATTAGGAGGTCTGACTCATTTCTGATATGGGAGAAATTTAACAAAATTAGAATGTTCTTTATGCCATTTCTTTGTTTTTTGCTATTTTCCTCTATCCAAATTACTCTGTTTCTTCTGATTTATCCCAGACTTCTTGAAAGTTCTGATCAAGCTTTCTAATCTTTTTTTTTCTTTCTGTTGTCTATGTGCTCAAGTTTGTTAAGCCTGTCCTCATTATCCTAAGTTCTTTCTTCAAGTGCTCAGGCTCTGTTTTCTACAGAAATTAATCTTTTATTAAATTCCTCTGTTGGGTGTTTGATTTGATTAATTGAAGATTTTAAGTCTAAGGCTTCTTTTCAATGTATCCATTTCTTTGTTAAAGAAGTTTTTCATCTCCCATGTTTGCTCTCTTATTTCCTTCGTTAGATATTCTTTCAGGTCCTTGATTGTTTTAATAATCATACCATTGATAGTTTTTTCTAGGTTTTCATCCTACTCAGTAACCATGGACTCCATGGTTGGGGCATTGTGGGTTAGAAATGAAGGTTTTGTAGTCTGATTATTCATTTTTGGGGAATATGTGATTGTACTTTTAATGGAAGTAAATTCTTTTATGCCTTATTTTGTATGTGAGGCTTTGTGTGTGATTGCATTGTTTGTTCACTGGTTTTCACTGAATGTGACGTTTGGGTTGATGGCAGGGAATGGATTCTAAGACTCCTCTCTGGTTGTTCCCTTGTTTGATCTTCTTGATGGTTTGGGGTTCTGTTAGAATAGTTGAGTTCAGTAGTAGACTCCCTAACTTTAATTTTGATCTTTACAATATCCAGCACCTCCTGATATAAGGAAACGTAATCCAAATGAATATCATTTGAATACAATATACTGCATTATACTAAATATTTTGTTCCTTGTATAACTAGTACAATGATAATTACTGTCTATAAGAGGAATTCCAGGTTTAACAATTACCTCATGCATGGAAATATATCTAAAATTAAAAGAGAAAGAGAAAAAAAATTTGAAGAGAAGCTTAAAAAAGGAACAAAAAGTTGCAATGTATACCTAAAGAAAAAAAAGAAAGAAAATTTTCATTTTTTTTTAATTGAGAGGGACAGTTAGAGTGAGAGAGAGAAAAAGAAAATCAATTTCATTTAGTTTTTCATGTAGCTTCCATTGCTCTGAGACTTTATTGTGGACATGGTGCTGGGGTTTGAACTTGCATCCTTGTGCATGCCAGGCAAATGCCTTAACAGCTTCAGCCCCAGAAAACTTTTTCTTAAATAAAAGAAAAAGAAAGAAAAACTAAGAAAAGAAAAAGACAGAAAAAAATTTGAAGGGAAGATAAAAACGAAGAAAACAATACAGTTTATATGTACGTGTATATATACATAAACACACACACACACACACATATAAATATATATATGTATGTATGTATGTATAAAATTTGAATTGTGATCCCTGAGGCTTTCTTGTTACACATTGGAGGGTCAAATGAACAGTGTCCAATTGAGGTTTCTTAGTAGAAACCCACAGCAGAAGTGCTGTGATCATAAGGCAGAGATGGTACAGGATTCTAAGGGTGGAGGGTGGTTTGCCAGGACTTGGTTCTAAGGCTCATTCACCTGGGGTTTTCTTGGCTGCTAATGCCAGGAATAATTCAGTTTAGTTCATGCATTAAGGACTTCCGGATTCCAGGCACAGGGGGTGTGTACAGAGCAGCACTCCGTCTGTTGGATGTATTTGCAGTTCCTCCTCTCTTGTGTATTCTGGTCCTGCCTTAGGGAGTCACATGGGCCCTCTAATTTAGGGAGGGTAACCCTGCTAAAGTGGAATTCCCTGTGCTCTTCCAACCTGAATCCCTCTGGGCTGGTTGATGTTTGGGTTAGTCCCAGAGCTGCTCTTCTGGGTTCAGCCTATGAAAATCAGAAAAGTCCTGACAGGACTGTGGAGAAACAGTTTTGATTTTGGCCTGAGTGACCCCTGAATGGATGGAGGGGAAAGTAGGCAAAATGAATTCTCATTCCTTTCCCCCATGGCAGAGACCCCTGGGCTAGGCAGCCTCAGGTCCTAGGAGTCTTTAGCTCAGTAAGGATCACCCTAGGGGCTGTGGCTTATTGAGGCTGCTAATGAAAGCAATCCTTGCTCCCTCTCACCTGCCCTGACCATCCTTTCTGTTCCTGAACAGCCAACCGATGCTGTGATGCCCTCAGTCTTTGCAGAGGAATCTGGATCTACCAGGTGTTGTGCCGGGCTTCTGTTTGAATTCAGTATTCACTGGGGCAAAAATCTGAATTCCCTGTAAACCGGTGTTCCTCTTACGCTCCACAGTGCAGAACCAACAGCTAAAGCAACAGCACCTCCAACTAATGACCTATCACTTACTGAGAAGATCTGCCGAGATCAGTGGAGAGCCTTTCACCTTGCAACTTTCATAGATTTCTGAGTTTCCAAGCATCCGCATTAGTATCCTGGTGAGTTCCAACATTGGTGGGTGCACTCCCTCTTTTCTGTTTTGTAGGACTGGGGCGATTTGAGGCCAGATTTAGACTCTGCCATCCACCATGACCCCGAGTCCTCAAACATTTCCTGCTGCTGGGGAGCCAGGTATGCTCCCTTGGGCTCTTCAAACCTGCAGATGGCCAAAGTGTTGTGACTTCACCACATTCAGTTTCTTTTACCTTGAAATAGACCAAGATAGAGCAATCCATATGGTTCAGGGAGAGAAAATTGTAGATTTCTGAAGCCAAAGGGGCTTTGGCAACTGCTTCTCATTCCTTTTATTCACAGGAATACCTCCTCTGGTTGACCCAAGGCAAGCTCACCCATCTCCTAAGTTTCTGGCAGTCTTGCACTTAATAAGTTCATCTTACAACCTCAGTTTAGAAGTGGGGCTTCTTGGAGTACCAGAGATAGAGCAGAGGTGCTCTTCAGCCCCACCTGGGATATTACTTTTGTTAGCGAAAGCTTGGTTCTTGACCCCAGTGCCAATTCAATGAGAAGGACAAGGTTTAAATTTTTATGGCTTTGATAGCAAGGGAGAAGTACAGGGAACTCCAGTTCCACAATCTGTATTTCTCATACATCAAAATTTTAAATTAAAAATTTCTCTTCTTTCTCAAAAAATATACCATCTGAAGAAAGAAGTATACTTCAAATGATACATTTTCCTAAGCATCCTGACTTCCATAAAACCAGAATTTTGAAGCATAAGGCAAATAGTATGTCTACCAGAACACTAATTCATTTGACACCAAGACCTACTATAGTTCAGATATTCTAATTAGCTATCAGTACCTGAATACACTTATTTTTCTTCTAAAATATATGATTGAATATTACTGTGCATAATTTCTCTTTAGTGGAAAGAAAGTCTTGTTAGGCAACTCTATAATTTTCCTAGACTTGGAATTTGCCTTCAAAATTACACTACATTAGTTTTATAATGATTTGAGATTTTGCTTTCAAAATTATCATTCATTAGTTGAGTTTTGTAATGATTTGAGATTTGGGATGAAAGAAGAAAATAGAGGAAAGAAGAGGTGGAAAGAAGGAGGCAAAAGTGGAGGTTGGGGGAGGGAGAAGGTTACAAAGGGAGAGAATGGCAAATAGTTTCTGATTACTAAGTTAAAAAAATCACTTAAAAACTGAATGATCTGAGAACACATATCATGTTACTGATATTTTATCTTTTCTTTAAAATAGCAAAGTTTAATTATGTCAGATAATTATTCAAATAAAAAAATAAATAATGAATTAAATTTGTTAGTGCCAAATGAGTACCTCAAGATTGTTCTTTGGTAGATAATAAATGCCATCCTATTTTTCTTTACATTTTAGTTTAAGATCAAATAAGAAATGAGGGAACTATCTAAAAAATCAATCCTTATAATTTAAAATCAAGCATTCTATTACATAGGTTGTTTTATTTCTTTGATAATTAGGTTACGTTCTTTATCAGGGTCTGTGTAATTGCCTTAGTAAGTTACTGACATTTAATGGATGTCTTTCTAGGAACTAGGTAAGTTATTCTTTCCCAGTCACTGTAATTGGCAGTCCCTCCTGAAGCTTATGCTTGCAGTTAGTCTAGAGTCTCTAGAACTGAATAGTAAGCAAGTGTGAAAGAGAATATGTATTCTAAGAGGAGAATTAGGCACTATGTTTCTTTGATATCTTTTAATTTCTTATGTTTGGGGAGGGGCTTGTTTCCTTCTGAAGGCTCAAAGAGGGAAGAACATCTTTCCAAGCTTATGGAACTGCTGGCAGGATTCAGATACTTTCAGGCTCCAATATATCTGCTTGCTTTGTTCATCCAACTAGGGAGCAAATCTGATAACAAGAAGAATGTCACAATCTTATGGCTAAACATGGTAGTAATATCAGTTACTTTCAGGCTGTCTAATGGTGGGCCACAGATCCTTAAGGAGAATTCTTATCAGTCAGAGGCCACACTGGATTCCATGTCATGTGCACCTCTCCAATATATCATCTTTCTTTGTAAATCCAACTAGGGAGCAAATCTGATAGCCAAAAGAATGTCACAATCTTATGGCTAAACATGTTAGTAACATCTCACTGTCTTTGTTGAATTCTGCTCATTAGAAATAAGTTCCTAGGGCACAGATCACTAGTCTATCTTCAAGGATAGGGATTGCAGTATGTAAGAATGTGAAATATACTGGAAGTCATCTTGGAGTCTCCTTGTGCAAAACATATATTTTCATGAAGACCACGGAGATCTCAGTTCAGAGGTTCTGGAAAATAATGTAAGCATAATTCATTCATGATATATACTTAAATACAACTAATCCAGTGAGGATGCTCCCACTCTACCACGTAGACAGAGATGTTGGCATGCCTGAGTTTTCTCTATGACTAAAACTGAGAAGCTACCTTTGTAACAGTTTAGTAGAATAGAAACATAGGGGTGATGTTTATGAGTGTTCAAGCTTCCATCCTAATCTAGTGGCTTCAGAGATAGTCTCAAATTTTTTCAACAAAAAGTGCTTTTTGTGATTATGAAAGGCACAGCAAAGAACCTAAATAGAAACTTTAGAAATATTTTTAAATTCACAATAATTTCCCTGATTTTAATTTACTTATATAGATGAATATTCTTCCATTTATGCATTTTCTTTGTCTTTTATGTCATCATATTAAGAAATCTTCATTCATATCTTTTTAACAAAAATGTGTATATTCTTTGTTAAAATTAGGTATTAAAATATTATTTTTCCATTGTAGTTCTGAAAGCGTCCAATATCTATAGAAAATCATCCAACATTATTAAAAACTATAATACTTATTATTTTTCTAATTATTTATTTGTAGCTTTTGGACATAAATATTATTGTCTCAGAAGACATGTTTATTTATATTATGTTTCTTAAACAGGATATTAAATTAAGAAATAAAATTTATGGAAAATGACAATATAAATTTTTTATAGAAATGAATCATGTGCTTAAATGTAGAAAACTCTTCTCATTAAGAATAATTCATTTGGCAAATACTCTGAAATAATTTTATTCCTATCTGGATATCTTCAATGGTGTTCATATAAACATTCAATTAATTCTTAGCTTCAATTGTTTTCAAATATTCCTCCTGGAATCCCATGAACACTTGACAAACACAAGGACAAGCAGATGTGCCACAGGATAAGGATTAAATTTGGCAAGTTAACAGCATTGTGATATACTTATTAATTATATCACATTGATGGAGATATCTATTGAAATTTCTCTTAATGAATTAAGCTCATCTTATTTTTTTCATATTGGAGTTTTTTTTAACTTTGGAAATAAATATTTAGATGTTTTTACACAATCATAAGAATCCTACTTCTTATGATCTGTAGATAATTTTAAATTACATACGTGATTATTTGTAGGCATATCCTACCTTTCATACTTGATACTAAATTTTTGGAAGCTGAGTCTCAAAATGTTCTGCATACCATTGATGCTCAGTAAAAATTAGTGGAAAGAATGAAATGAATTTAATACAGTGATTTCAGGTTATCCTATTGGCAAATATCTTTAAGTTTATTTTCAGCTTAGATATACATTATGTTTAACAAACCATGTTTTACATTCTTTAAAAATGAGAAAATCTATTAACCTTTCTTTTCATTGCACAAAGCTCATAATTAATAGCATATATCCAGCATTATAAACAGTGGATCAGGCTGTCATTAGAATGACGATTTCAAGCTCCAGGTTTTCTTGTGCTAAATGTGACAGCTTTGAACACATTTGTATTTCTCTGATTCACTCACACCATGGGGATGCCATTTCCACAGCAATAAACAAAATAAGGTTTATAAATCCAGAAGAAACACATTTATAAAAGTGACATGTTTTTATTCACACAAGTTAATTTTTGTGCTAAAAAATATACTCCAGTAATTCAGCTTGTTTCTTACCATAAACTTCCTTCTGCTATCATCAAAACTGAGAAATGTTTTAGCCAATTATTTAAGTAAGAAAAAATCTTGTCATAAACATTGTAACCAAGTATTTAAGGATAGTATATGAAAATCTCTCACTAGAAGTTTTTTTAAAAAAATCTTGTCCATTATCTACATGTTGATTCATTAATTAATGCATATTGATTGAACTACTAAGATTTTGTAATTTTTGAAGTATTTGGCAATATAGGAACACAAACGTAATAAAACACAGAAACAGCAGCATGGGGAGACAAAGATAGAGCTTAGAATAAGATCTGAGTTGGATTTGGTGACATAGGTGGCAATGGTAAGGTGACATCATAGTTCTCAGAAGCTCTGCTTTGTATCAGGCAGATCAGGGTTGAATTCCTCCTTTTCCATCTACTAGTTGTATTGCATATGTCACTTAATATCTTTAAGGCCCTTTTTCGTACAAAATGATAATTTCATCACATTTCATAACTCAAAATTTTAAAATGGTAATCAGAGTCTTGATCATTATGCCTCAGGAACTAGGTAACATCATTTTAGTGATGATGATGATGAAAACAGACCCTTTCTATCTTGTTGATTATGTTTTTTCAAGTGGGCAACTGGTGCAGTTCTTTAGGGTTGTTCCAAATCATATTTTGTGTTAGTCTGAGTCTTTGGGAAGCAGAAGCCAAAAGAGGATTAAATGTGTAGGTATTTTATTAAAAGAAACATTTGCTATGGTCTGAATATTTATGCCCCTCCAGAATTCAGATGTTAAAACTTAATCCCCAATAAAATTGTATTAAAAATTATTGCCTTTTAGAGGTGATCAGATCATGAGGTCGGAGCACCATGAATAGGATTAGAGTTCTCATGATACAGGCTAAAGGGACTTGTTTGCCCCTTGCACCATGAGGATACTGTAGAAATTTCTGTCTGTGAGGAATGAGTTCCCTATAGATTTCACAGCTGCTGGAATTACAATGTTGCCCTTATTCAGCCTCCAGAAATGTAAAAAAAAAAAATGCTTGTTGTTCATATGCCACATATTTAGGGTATTTCTGCTATAACATCATAAACAGAATAAGACACCCTGTGTGAAAGATAATGGAAAGACAACTTGGACGAAGGCTGGCAAAATCTAATGCAAATCTAATTCCAAGGGTAGGAGACAGACTGCCTTACTGTCTAATCAATGCAACAATAGGTCTGGCATTTTAAGAATCAAAGTCAGAAGACTTTCAGGATTTCTAGAAACAGACTTGACTTAAGTATTCCTGACATTGATCGATTTTAGACTGTAGCAGCTGGGGCCCTTTTCAAACTACATTGCCTAGGTTTATAGACCTATTCCCCATGTGGCCCCAAACCCATAAACACTGCATTAGATCAATCCAAGTTGGCTATTTAGGAGAAGAACCAATAGTAGTGTATTAATGGATTCTATTTTAGGGGGATATCAGAGAAGTTGTGCTCTAGTTCATTGTAAGTAGATTCAGAATTGAAGCTGATTGTTCTTTGAGTCAAAGTCTATTTTATTTCCAACACATCACACTCCATTTCCAAGCAATCCCTTATAGTGTCTTTATATGTTCCAATATAAAGGTGTTTTTATTATTTCTCTTTGCAATTTGAACTCCATAGAACACATGAAGTTGACGGTGAAAAAGATGTTTTTTGAGGAAACTAAGACTCAGGGCATTTAGGTAATAATGGCAGGACCTGAGACACCAGAAATTTCCCGTAACTACAAGTCTGTAGGGATGACTCAAGTGACTCATATTTGGTGGAGGTAATGCTCCAGAAAGGCTCAAAAAGTAAGATGAAAAAAATCAGGTTTTAGATATAATTTCAAAGCAAGTCTTATTTTCAGTTAAGCTGGTAATGGGCAAAGGAGAAGAGTCAAAAAGAGTTTGCAAATCTGAGTGACAGACAAAGTAAGACCACAAAGAAGATTAAAACAAATATTTCCTATCACTATGCCCTCATTGAGGTCAATTTGAAAAGGATTTTGATGGGGATTTTATTGAAACAAGCAGGGAGAATTCCATTTAAGAATTGTGTTAGAAGCAAAAATAAAGCCAGTGTACAGGTGAAGAGTCTTTTTTTGTCTAGTATTTCAGCTTTTAATTACATATTTGGTAATATGGAAACTCAAATAAAAGTCTTCTTATTTTTATGCAAAATTATAATTTCATTACATCTGATGTCCACTTTTGAAATCAAAAAATTAAGCCCCTCAAAAGTTTACCAAATTCATACAGAAAAAAAATTCTGTAGGATATAAACTTTGCTACAAGTTGAAATGTACTTTTATGTACCTAACAAACATATAAGGATTTTAAAGATCATTTAAACCTCTTTTGCTGTCTGCTTCTACTTGGGGAATGGAAACAGAACTTTATTTAGGATATCAAAATAACTAGACAGGGCTGGAGCATTGTCTCAGCGGTTTCGGTGCTTGCCTGGCAAGCACAAGGACCCAGGTTCAAACCCTAGCACCACGTATACAACTAAGTGTTGGAGCAACTAAAACCATGTGAAAAACTAAATGAAGTTCTTAAAAAAAAAAAAAAGAACTAAACACTTTAAATACACTGGAGTTATTGAAATATGTCATGTTCTAGAGACTTTCTCATGACTGTTATAAAACTGACAAGCAACTATAAGTTTGCAAATAAATGCCTTTTGGGGTTTCACACATCTTCCCTTTTGGAAATGACAGTACAAAAGCTAATTTGGGAAATTTACGCCCACAAATGTTATCTTCTCTTGTTCTAAACTGAACAAATTAAATAATAAAATATATTCAACTTATACACTTCTTAATTCTGGGAATGTTCTTGCCAGCTGTTCTGACTTTATTGAGTAATATATTATCAGAGTGATAGTGTATTTGTGGTGATGAATCACACTGTTAAATAATTAGAGTGAGTGTGGCTTGGTGATATATTAACTCAATAACTCAGAAGCAGGCAAAAGAAAAGCATTTTAAAAATTCTGATTCCAAGTGATTATTTTAAGTGCATTGCCTAGACCTTTAAGGAGGTTGTACAATAATGACTTGAACAAAAGGAATGCTTCAATGCTTCTATTTTATAATTATAAATAATTTAGAGAATGAAAAAATAAATTTAGTACAGGCTCACCTGCATTTCCCGTTTTCTAGACCTGGATAATTATTCTGAAACTTGGTTTTCCATAGATAAATGCAGTTAATAATGGTTAATCATTATCTCAGGGATAAGATTATTTTAGATCTGAGAAAAATCAACAAAAATAGCAAAATGTACTGCTTTGATATTACATCATGTGTTTATATCTAGCTCTAAATCACTCCACCTGCATCATCTTAGACAAATTCTTTAACTGTATAATTCCATTGAGAAAATATTTGTAAATTTATATTTAAAGTGTATTTAATTGATATGTATGAATACAAAATTTTTACATTTTAATATGTAATGATTTGATACATGTATTCTTTATAGAATGTTTAAATGAAGTCAAACATTTATTTCCTCAAGCATCACTTCTTTTTTTTTTTAAGAGAGAAGGACAGTAAGAGAAAGAGACAGAGAGAATCAATTTTTATTGAGTTTTTTCATATAGCTTTCGTTACTCTGATACTTAATTGTGTACATAGGTGCTGGGGTTTGAACCCAGGTACTTGTGCATGCCAAGCAAACTCCATAACCCCCAAGCCAACACTCCAGCCCAAGCATCACTTCTTTATAGTGAAAAATTTAAAAATCCTTCTCTAGCTTTATGAAATGTACAGTGCATTTTTGTTATTTATAGTCACTGTACTGTGCAATAACATACATAAATTCCTATTTCTATCTCACTGTAACTTAGTACTCATTGATCGACTTTTCACAGTTCCTCTACAACCTCTTTTCTTCCCAGACTCCAGTAACTATTTGTTCCACTCTCAACTTCTATGACATCAGAATTTTAGATTCCACAAATGTGATAATGTGGTACTTATCTTTTTGTGCCTGACATATTTAACTTAACATAATGATCTACAGTTACAATTATATTTGATAATTGGAAAGTATTTTGTTGTGTATGTATTCCACATATTCTTTATGTCTTCATATGTCGTGAAACATTTAGGTTGTTTTAGTTTCTTGTCTCTTATAGTGTTAGAATGAACATAGCAATAGAGATGTCTCTCTGACATATTCATTTCAATTTTCTTTGGCTATATATTCAGGAGTGATAGTTCTATTTTTAACTTTTTAAGGAACTTCAGACTATTTTCCATAATGTTGTACTAATTTAAATTCCCACCAACAGTCTAAAAGAGTTCCCTTTTCTCAAATCATTGCATTTATCTGTCATCTTTTTTTTTTAATTCATTCAAGATAGTCTTACATTTAGGAGGGAATCATTGCCATACAATCATGAACACATGTGTAATGACAGAGCAAGCCAAGGCTTTCATGGTCTCCCTCTTTGGGTTCTCCCCAATCCCATGTTTCCGCCTACTTTACCTCCATGTTAGTTGGGCTTCTCATGGAAGTCGAAGGTTCCCCCCTGGCTTGATAACCCCCTTACTCCCTCCCGATAGCTGCCTTGATATCACTCCTATTCCCTCCCCCATCCCCTGCCACCCTCCCTTCATCCCCCAGTTTCATAGGCAAGGTTTCTCCTCCTAGAGTAAAAATTCACCCATGTTGAGGTAATTAGCTTAGCCAACTATCGGTCCATTTCTGATTGTTTTCCAATTGTTTTCTGATTGTATTCCGAATGTGTTGTAGACAATTGGTGTTAACTCTTCTGTAAAGGTCTGGTAGAATTCTACCATGAATCCATCAGATCCTGAGCTTTTCTTTTTTGGAAGGCCTTTGATTGCTGTTGCTATTTTCACTACCTGAGATTGATTGGTTTAGAATTTCAGTGTCCTCCCTTGTTAATTTGAGAATGTTCTATGTGGCAAGATAATTGAACATTTCTTCCAGAATATCAAACTTGGAAGAGTATAATTTTTCAAAATAAGTTCTGATAATCTTCTGGATTTAGATTGACTCACTGGCGATATCTCCATTTTCATCTTTTATTTCCTTGATTTGCTTCACTTCATTCTTCCTTTTTGTGATGTTAGCAAGAGTCTGTGGATCTTATTCATTTTTTCAAAGAACCAACTCTTTGTTTTGTTGATAATTTGTATTTTTTTCTCAATTTCATTGATTTCAGCTCTGATCTTAGTTATTTCCTGTCCTCTATTCAGTTTGGGATTGGATTCTTCCTCTTTTTGTAGGGATTTGAGTTGGAGCATAAGACTATTTATTTGGGCTCATTCCTGATTTTTGATGTATGCACTCAGTGCTATAAATTTACCTCTTAGGAATGCTTTCATACTATCCCAGAGGTTTCAATATATTGTTTCATCATTCTTATTTGTGTCCAAGAATTTCTTGATTTCTGTTCTCATTTCCTCTTTTATCCATTCTTTGTTTAAGGGGGTATTATTCAATTTCCAAGTATTTGAGTAGTTTCTGCTGTTTTTCTTGCTATTAATTGCTAAGATCATACCATTGTGGTCTGACAGGATACATGGGACTATATCAGCTTTTTTGTATTTGTTAAGGTTAGCTTTGTGGACTAGGATGTGTTCTATGTTAGAGAAGGATCTGTGAGCTGCAAAGAAAAAGGTAAACTCAGCTGATTTGAGAAGAAATATTCTGTAAATGTCTGCTAAATCCAGTTGATTTATAGAGTTATTTAGGTTTCAGATATCTTTTTTTAATTTTTTTTTGTTTTGATGATCTGTCTATGTTGATAATGGTGCATTACAGTATCCCAGTATTATTGTGTTCAGTTCAATGAGGGGTTTAATGTCCTTGAGTACTTTTTCCAGATATTTGGGAGGGTTGTAATTGGGGGCATAAATGTTAACTATAGTTATGTCTTCCTGATGAATTGTTCCTTTTACTATGATATAGTGACCTTTTCTGTCCTTTCTGACTAGTTTTTGGTCAAAATTAATTAACTTTATGGAACATTAGGATTGCAACGCCAGCTTGCTTTTTCGGGCCACAAGACTTGTAGACATTTTGCCAACTTTAACTTTTCACCTTCAGCCTGTGTTTGATTGTAAGATGTGTCTCCTGTAGGCAGCATATTGTTGGATTTTGGTTTTTGATCCAGTAAGCCAATCTGTTTCTTTTGATTGGGGCATTGAGTTCATTCATGTTCAAAGTTAGAATAGATATAGGAATCTGGTTCCCTGATGTTGTGACTATTGGTGTGCTTTGCACCATCTTGGATATCTTTTGGTGTGATTTAAGCTTACTGATTTTCTTTTGTTTAAATGTTGTGGAAGTTGTTTGCATATTCCTCTGAAAGAAGTATGTCCTTGAGAATTTTCTTTAGTGTAGGCTTTGCGTTCATATATCTTGGTAGTTTGAAATTATCAATGAAGTATTTAATTTCCCAGTCATATTTTAAGCTGAGTTTTGCAGGGTATATTATCTTTGGCAGAAAATTGTTTTCTTTCAAACAAAGCTGGAAAAATATCATTTCATCTCTCCTGGCCTTTATTGTTTGATCTGAGAAATTCATAATAATCTGAATTGGTTTGTCTCAGAGTGTGATTTGGTGTTTTTTTTCCCTAGCCGCTTTTATGATTCTCTTTTTTATTTCTCTGCTATTCATTTTATAGATGAAATGTCTTGGTGAGTTTCTCATTTGGTTAGGACTGTTTGGTGTCCTATAGGTGTATTGAATTTGATTTTCTGGGTCAATTCTGACATGGGGAAAATTCTCCTTGGCAATTTCACTTAGAAGATTCTTAATGCACCTTGTTTGCTGTTCAATGTTTTCTTCAATTCCAATTACTCAAAAGTTATTTCTTCTCATCTTGTGAAATACTACTTGGAAGTTCTGATCATGTACAATAAGTTTCTTTTCTTGTCTGTCCTCTTTGAATCAATGTTTCTCAGCCTGTCTTCATTATCTGGTGTTCAATCTTCAAGAGCTGAGGTTCTGTTTTCCATGGAGTTTACTCTGGTATTATTATCTTCCAACAAGCATTTGATTTGGCTTGGAGTAATTTTCAATTCTAAGAGCTCTGCTACAACTCTTTTCAGAATGTCTAGCTTTTTATATATATGGTCTCTCATCTCATGGAATTTCTCTCTTATCTCTTTCCTTAAATTTTCTTTCAATTCTTGATTTACTAATTGATTTACTAATCATATTGTTGATACATTCTTTCTAGGTTTCAATCTAGGACCCTGACCATGGAATCCTTGGACGGAGAGCTGTGGGATTGAGGTAGAGGGCTGTTTTCCTTTTTCCTCATTTTCAGTTACAAGGAATGAAGCTTTAGGTCCAACAGTGAATAATTGTTTTGGGGTCTTTGCTGACAGTATTGGAGCTTCTTGTCTCTTTGCTTAATTGGGCTGGTGTACAATTTTGGTAGCAAAGTTTAGTGGCTGGCACCAAAATTAGTGAAGTATTTTGAACCTTTTGGTTTCCCAATACCTCAAAGGTCAAGCAGATAGAAGTCAGTAAGTGAAATCAATGTATACAACAGACAATGTCAATTGTGGCTGTTACAGTGTTGATTACCATCTATAAGAGCAATCAGATTAGCATTTTTTTCTATGAGAGCTCCTACACTATATTTACTTAGTAAGTAAACACCCATTTTCAAGTAAGGTATTCTCTTCTGTTTAGGAGGACCTCTGTAGGTGAGAGGAAAAAAAGAAAGGTCTAATGAGCAAAGGGAATGAGGTAGGAAGGTAGTGTGGAATTTGTGAATTAGGATATAGAACTACAAGGTAGTAGAGATGATGTAGGCTATTCTGCTAAAAATAAGGAAAAGATAGAAATGCGATGAGAGTGGGGTAAAGACTTTGAGGGAGGATGAGAGAATAGAATACAGTTTAGGAATTGAAAAAGTAAAGGGAAGAAGAGTGTAGCAGAGAGTGGGTGTCTCTTCAGCCCAAGGAGACTGAGGACTAGTTTGCAATGTTGTAGAATGCCACAGGTCAAACCCAACTGATATGGATGACTTCTAGGTGGAGTCACTTCCCAGTTGATTTTGTTGGAGGGAATGAGTTTTGGTGATCTCAGCTGACAGTGAGATTCCCAGGAGGCTTCCCAGTATTTTTCTCCTGTAGAGGGGTTCCAAACAATCACCTTCCCTGTGTCTTGTGAGAACTGACTTCAGGGTCACCCGAGTTGCATTCTTGTTCAGTTTAGCATTTGCCTGCCCCAACTCCTGTCCCTCTTTAGCCAGGAACTCAGGAGTCACTGCGAGTCTTGTGGATCATGGTGCAGCTGTAAAGGACTCTTACTGTTCCAAGGAGAGTGTCCGGTCTGGACTGAGCTCCCCCAGGACCATTATCATCCCACTCTTGGGTGTGTTGAGTTTCTCAGTGGTCCCAAGAGATGATGTGTGGGGCAGTAATAATCCCAGGAAGAGGAGGCAGGCATGAAGCAGATATAGCCCAGCTAGACCAGTGTTTGTGGAGGTCTCAATTGCAACCACTAGGTGTGTGGAAGCCCAGTCCCACTTGGACAACCCAGGACCTATGGGATCATGTCTGTACACAGAAATCTGTGTCTGAAAGTGCAGGAAGACACTGAGTCCAGGCTTCCCCTTTTGTTCAGGTTGAGACTGATGCTATCCACTGCCCTGTCTGGTAGTTTCAGGCAGTATCTGTTTGACCTGCAGCCTGAGTCCACCCTGGTTGTTTAGGTCCCATTAAGCAGAGTCCTGGTCACAGACTCCTCCTGCAGTTTGGGCTTGTAAGAAGGAGGGTGGGAAGCCTCCAAATGTGAATCAAAAGACCAGAAGAAAGGGTCTGCCTGTCCACACAGTCCCCAGGGCAGAAAGTCAAAACACTGGGGAATTAGAGTTGCTCCTCTGGACTGAGCTCCCTAATTTGCGCTGTAGCTGGTTGTTTTGGTTTCACTTTTGACAAAGCAGTGTCCTGTACCACCCTCCGGGAGGTTTCAAGATTTTAGTGCCACCTCACTTCTTTGCACAATGAGATTTAGGGTCTCTAATTTGTGTATTTTAAAGCAGATCCTGAGCAGCTGCCACTGCCAACTCAGTCTGGAAGCACAGAGGTCTCATGCCCAGGTTCTGCTGAGCACTCCCCACTGTGTCCGAGTTAAATTAATTGTGTGCAGCTTTCTCCCCTCTGGGCTAATTCCCTGCCAGCCAACAGAGTAGCTGCTGGTGGTGTAACTTTAAACTTGTCCACAGCTCAGTGTTATTAAACTTCCTTCCTTGGATAGTAATGAATTTGGGGAGAAAGTTTATTATACACCCACCTCATGGTAAGACACTTTTCCCACTGTTGGTGTTCTGCATTCAAGGAGAGATTTCTCATTCAGCGCTTCTCAGCACCTGTTGCTGCTGCTGCTGCCACCATCTTCCCAGTCTAGAGCTGTCATTTTTTTTTTAAATAACCTTACTTGCTGGAATAATGTGATATCTAATTGAAGATTTAATTTTCATTTTCTTGATGATTGGTGATGTTAAGCTCTTTTTCAAGTACCACTTTTATGTGTTTTGAAGAAATGTCTGTTTAGATTTATTGACCATTTTTAATTGGATTGTTTATTTCTGCTTTGTTTTAGGGTTTTAATGTAATCTACGTATTACAACTTTGTCAGATGCATAGTGTGCAAATATTTTCTTCCATTCCTTAGATTGTGTATATACTCTGTTCATTTATTTATTAGTTTTGAAGTGAAGTTAATTTTTTGCTTGATATAATCCCATTTGCTTATGCTTACATTTGGTTCCTGTGCTTTTGGAGTCCTTTCCAAAATCCTTAACCATTCCAAGTCATAAAGCATTCCCCCTATATTATCTTTAAGTATGTATCGAGTCTTGAATTAAAATTTTTATTCCATTTTGAGTTTATTTTTATAACTGGTGAGAATTAGAAATATTGTTTCATTTTAATGCAGTAGGATATTCAATTTTCCCAGCACTACTTATTGGAAAGAAAATGTCATTGATATTTTGGTAGGGATTACAATGAATTTGTAGAAGCCTTTGGGTAATATGTGTATTTTAATAGTATTCGTTCTTCCAATTCATGGGCACAGGTATCTTTACCCTTTTTTATCCTCTGTACAATTTGTTTCATTGGAATTTTAAATTTCATCATATAGACCTTCCACAACTTTGGTTAAATTTATTCCTTATTATAATTTTTGTAGGCATTGTAAATGGGGTTATTCTCTTGATTTCCATTTTAGACTTATTTCCTGTTGGCATATAACGGTATTACTGATTATGATATGCTTATATTGATCCTCCAACTTTGCTATAAATATAATAATTTCAATAGCTTGGATGAGTTTTTGGATTTTAATGTATATAAGATCATGTTATCTACAATCAGTGACAATTTCCCTTCTTTTCCAATTTGGGATTCCATTTTTTTTTTCTTTCTTATGCTTGATTTCTCTGGGTAGGAACTACAATATTACGCTGAGTAAAAGTGAAAGTAAAGATACTTATGTGTTATAAATATCAGAAATTTCTCAGTTTTCCTTATTTAAGATAGTGCTAGTTGTTGGTTTAGTACAATATTAGCGATTGACCTTCATTATATTGAAATATATTCTTCCTTTAACTAATTTATTTAGCATATTTTCTTTATTACAGAGACATAGAATTTATTTTAATTTTTCATGTGACCTTTGTTTCTCTGATACTTAGTGTGTATGTGGTGCTGGGTTTTGAACCCGGGTCCTCATGCATGGAAGGAAAGAGCTCAAACCACTGAGACATCACTCCAGTCCCTTTGCTCAGCCTTTTTAATGAGATTTGTGGAATTTCATTAAGTGTCTTTCTTCATCTATTGAGATGATTATGTTTTTGAGCATTATTTTGTTGATGTGGTATATTCGTTCGCATATATTCAGGTATCCTTGCATCCTCAGGATGAATCATGGTGAATAACTGATCTTAGTGTATAATGTTTTATGGTAATGATGAATTCTGTTGCTTGGTATTTTGTTTAGGATATTTGTATCAATGTTCATTAAGCATATTATCTTGTAGTTTTTTGTTATTTTTATTGTGTTCATATTTGATTCTAGTATCAATGTAATGCTGACAAAACATATCTGTTTGGAGAAATATACTTTTTGAAATCTCTTATGGAGAACTAGTTCATCTTTAAATGTTTGGTAGAACTCAGCAGTAAAGACGTGTTCCTGAACTTTTCTTTTTTGGGAATTTTTTAAAGAATAATCTCACTACTTATTATCAGTATTTTAAGGTGTTATATTTCTTCATGGTTCAGTCTGAATAAATTGCATTTGTCTATGAATTTGCCCACTTCTCATAGGTTATCATATTTTTTGACTTATTGTGTTTAAAAGACTTTCTATTGTTCCTTTGAATTTCTATGGTGTCTCTTCTAATGACTCTCCTTTTGTTTCAGATTTTATTTGCATGAGTCTTCTTTCTTCTTAGCCTAGCTGAGAATTTGTCCAATTTTTTTTTCAGAGCCAGCTTTTTTTGTTTATCTTTTGTGATATTTTAGTCTCCATTTTAGTTATTTCTACTCTTTATTATTTATTTCTATCTGTGAAAATGAGGTTTGCCTTTATTTTACTACTTCCTTGTGATGTAGCAATAGATTATGATCTTTGTCACTTTTTGATGTCAATGTTGATGATATATACTTTCTTCAGCATCACTCTTGCTATATCAGTTATGTTGTGTTATACATTGTTTTCATTTTCATTTGTTTCAAGATATTTTAATTTATTTATTCCTAGATTCACTGATTAATCAAATTTAAATTGTTTTGTTTCTGTATATTTACATAGTTTGCACAGTTTTTTTCTTTTTATTGATTTCTAGTTTTCTTGAATTGTGGCCAGAAAAAATACTTAATATGATTTCATTTTTTAAAATACATTAATCCTTGATTTGTGATCACTCGTATTACCTCATGAAGAATGTTCCATGCGGTGATGTGAATAAAGAGTATTCATCAAATATTTTGTAAAACATTATGTAATCATCATCTAAGTTATAATTTGACTCTGCTGGATTTTCTGTCTAGATGATATAGCCATGTCTAAAAGTGTGGTATTTATGTCCGCAATTATTATCACATTGAAATCAATCTCTCTCTTAAGTCCTATTAATATTGGCTTTATATAATTAATTGCTCCTACATTGGGTGTATGTGTGTATATATATATATATATATATATATATATATATATTTAGAATATTATTTCCTTTTGTTGAATTGATCCCTTTATCATTATAGTGACCTTCTTTATTTTAGCAATTTTGCTTTAAAGTATATTTTATCAGATATAAATATGAATACTACCACTTTCAGATTTCATTTGCCTAGAATATCTGATTCCATTAGTTTTGATCTATTTGTGTCCTTCAAGGTAAAGTGAGTTTCTTATAAGCAATATTCAGTTTTATTTTAATCTATTCAGTGACTTTATACCTTTAATTATAGAATTTATTGCATTTACATTTAAAGTAATTATTGATAGGTTAAGTATTGCTGTAGCCATTTTTAGCTGAATATATATATATACGTATATATATATATATATATATATATATATATATATATAATTTAAGAGAGAGGGACAGTGAGAGAGAGAGAGAGAAAGAGAAAGACAATCAATTTTTATTTAGTTTTTCACGTTGCTTGGCCTTTGTTGCTCTGACACTTCATTGTATACATGGTGCTGAGGTTCAAACCACATCCTTGTGCATGCCAGGCAATTGCCAGAACTGCTCAGCCACTGCTCCAGCAACTTAATATATATTTTTAATTATAGCTAATTTTTCCTCTCTTTTAGTCTTATGTTGAAGCTAAGTGGTTTACTCTGGTAGTGTGTTTTGATTCCGTTCTTAAAATTTTAGTTATCAATTAGAGATTTTTACTTTGTGGTTACTATAAAGCTTACAAAAAAAGAGCTCTTTATTAAAACAAGATATTTAAAAATGATAGTGACCAATAAGAATCATTAATATAAAAGCTGAAACAAATAAAAAGAAAGAACAAGAAAAATGTACCAATAAGAGGACTCTACACTAGAATTCATTCTCACATTATGAAGTTTTGGAAATCCCATTTAGTATCAATCTCTTAACATATTCATTTGATTATTATTATTAATTTTTGTTTTTGTCTTCACAGTAAAGGCATGAATCATTTTGCATCATGCTTACAATATTAGAACATTCTGAATGTGTTTTTGTAATTATTCATACCACTGAGTTTATACTGCCCCATATTTTCATCATATACATTAGCATGTTTTCCTTTTAATTGAAGAACTTCATTTAGAATTTCTTATAGAACAGGTCTGGTGGAGATGTATTTCCTCAATTCTTATCTCTCTTAGAAATAATTTGTTCTTCCTTCATTTCTAAAGAGTAATTTTGATGGATATAATATTTTTATTTGATAGTTTCATTTTTTTAGTACTGTGTAAATTGCATGCCATATTCTCCCAGTCTGTAAGGTTTCTTCTGGAAAATATGCCATTAGGTGAAGTGTGCCATCCTAACATATTGTTTGTTTCTTATGCAGTATTAAGAATCTTCTCTTTAACCAAGGGTCAAATGTGTTCACTCATCTGTGGAGGCTGGAACTAGACCCGGGACATTGAGAAAGGTGGCCTATTATTATGTGTTAAATCCAGATAAGGTGTAATGTTGTACAACCTAATACATTTTTAGAGATGTTGTGGGAAAGGGAAGGGAGGGTTAAGGATGGGTAATTGGGAGGGACACTCTTGGGGGTAAATCTAATCTTCAGAATCTATATACATTTTATATTATCTTGTTAAAATTTTGTTTGGTTGTTTAAAAAATTATTTATTTAGAAAATAAATTTCTCAATAAAAAAGCATGGTAAGAGAAAAAAATAATCTTCTCTTTAATTTCACTTGTTAAAGTTTGATTATAAAATAACTTTAGCTAGACTTGGTTTCATTTGATCTCACTGGGACCATTTTTGTTCTTCCTTTACCTGGATATTTATACCCTTCTCTAAGCTTGCAAAGTTTTCTGTTATTTCTGTAAATAAGTTGTCTACCCTTTTTGCATGTTCAAGGATTGGCTTGAATGTCAAAAACTTGAATATTTGTTTTTTTAATACTGCCCCAAATTTTCTGCAAATTTTTTCATTCCTGCTCACTTTTTTATTCCCCCTTCTCTGGCTATATATTTTCAAATAGCATGTCTTTGATTCTTTCATCTATCTATTCTATCCTGACAATAATGCTTTCTATTATATTTTTATATTCACTAGGTATGCTATTTAACTCAAAGATTTTTGTTTAATTTTTAAAGATTGCTTCCATGTGTTTTAAAAATTTATCTATAAGAGTATTGAAATATCAAGTTTTATTCAAGGTCACTGAATTTCCTTAAACCGGGTGTTTACATTTTATATGAGTATCCTCTAATACTGATTATTACCTGGACAGTAGTTTGAGCCTATTTTGAGGATTAAGTGAGGTTATAGTTTCATGAAAGCTCTTCTTTCTTATTGGCATGTTATGTTGTCTTGGTATGGAATAATTAGATGTTTGTTCCAATTTTCCCAGTCTGAGTCTGTGCCTATGTTTCTAGAAACTCTAATCAGAATATTTATTTATTCCTAAGCCTATGGTCACCTCTACTATAGCAGTATTGCGAGGTGTACAGGTATAGGTTTTACAGGAGTCTTCTGTTGAATTGCCTCTATTCCAGTATAGAGGGTAACCAAAGCCCAGGTTTATCCAAAATATATTATTGGTGTATTATTCAGTAAGAATGAGATAGCACATACAAAAATTAGTTTGTCTTTGCAGGTCTTTCCTGGAGCCAGACTCAGCACAAATACCTCATCCACATTTATTAGCCTCTCATGAGGCTATGAGATTCTGCCTGGCTGTAGGAAGAACACCATGAATGAAACAACTCCAGGTTCCTATTGAGGTAGAGGAAAAAGGTCAGGCAGACATTGTAGGTAAAAAGATAAGAATCAATAAGGAGGAAATTGCCTAACTTTTTTTTATTTTAAAAATTGGACCAAGAACATCCACTATTCCAAAAAAAACAGATACATATATCAGCTTGATATCCCCTTTGCTAACAAAGGTGTTCCAGACACCCATATCCCATCTGCTGAGGAAGATGCTGTGGGTACACGCAAAAGATTGAATCAGACCAGAATGTCTGTGCTCAGGCTCCTATGCATGAGGAAGGGAAGACAATGATTAATTAAGGGAGGAAATTTTGAGAGCTATAAGAAAGACCAGTAACACCCCCTCCTCAGGCTCTCGGCTCAAAGGATCCCTTCTCCTCATATAAGACTGTTCCTTTCTCCCTTTCTTAAATAAAGTCTATCTGCTTTGCTTGCCTCAGTGTCCCTCAGTTTTCATCCTTCAACTCTGTGAGACATGAATCTGATACTGATTTTCACTAGACTGATAGCACTATGTCACCTGTGACCACCAATGCTGATAAGTTGGGTCACACCTTGAGAGCACAGTCCACTGTTACAGCACAACACTTAGGTATGATCAAGAGATGTACTGCTATGGGCTACTATTGAGGTGGACTTGTGGCCTAGACTGCTTCAGCTGATACCCATTCAGTGGAATTCAGGATTGGGTTTGTGTCCCACAGAGTCAAAGAATGAAAACGAGGAGATGCTGAGGCAAGCCAAGCACATAGATTTTATTTAAGAAAGGGTTAAGGAACAGACTTCTCCAAGGAGAAGGAAGCTTTGGAGCTGAGAGCCCAAGGATGGGGAGAAGCTGGTGAACTTTTCTTTCTTACAGCTCTGAAAATTTGCTCTTTTCCTTGTCATTATCTTCTTTCCTTCATGTCTAGGAACATGAGTGCTGAAGTTCTGGTCTGATTTAGTCTTTTGTTTGCTCCCATGAACACTTTTATCAGCATAAGAGATATCTGTGTCCAGAATACCTCTGTTAACAGAGGGGATGTCACGCTCATTAACATATTTGGCTTTTTGGAACAGTGGATGTTCTTTGTCTGCTTAAAAAAATGACCCTCAGACCATTTCCTCCTTATAGACCCTTATCATTTTATCTTCAATGACACCCTGACCCTTTCTCCCTGCCTCCTTCACCACTCTAATTAAGGAAACCCTTACCACTGTAAGGATAACTGGGCAATTGCCGCTCTAGCTTCTTCAACCTGAGAGGAATCATGTGTGGGAAAAGCAGTTTAGGTTTCCCTCCAACATTGTTTGGGTCAATGAAGGAGTTCACAACAGAAATCATCTGGAGTGCTCACAGGTGGTTCCATCTTCCTCACCATCTGGAGTATAAGAGATTTTAACTTGGAACAAATCAACAAAAGTAAGATATTTTTAAAATAATGTCAGAAGGAGAATCCTTAAGAAATTAGGGATGACTCCACCATACGACCCTGCTATTCCACTCCTGGGTATCTTTCCAGGGGACTTAGAATCAGCACATTACAGTGACACAGCAATGTCGATGTTCATTGCAGCACAATTTACCATTGCTAGGCTATGGAAACAACCCCGGTGTCCCTCACAGGAAGAATGGATCCAAAAACTGTGGTACATTTATACCATGGAATATTACACGGCTATTAGAAACAATGACCTTGCAGCCTTTGAGGGTAAATGGATGGTTACGGAAGAGATCATGATGAGTAAAATCAGCTTGACCCGGAGATCTAAGGGTCGATTGTCCCCACTCATCTGTGGAGGTGGGGACTAGACCCTGGACAATGAGAAAGTTGGTCTAGTAACATGAGTTAAACCCAGATAAGATGTAATGCTTTATA
>PVKS010016228.1:0-44343 GCA_004027875.1 Aplodontia rufa
CCATTCGGCCCTTGAGTCTATGAGCTTGGGAGACTTCACTAAGCATAATTCTATCCATCTCCATCCATTTGATTTCAAAAGACATCATATCGTGCTCCCTAATGGCCGAGTAGTATTCCATAGTATATATGTATCAAAGCTTTTGTATCCACTTGTCAATTGAGGGGCATCTGGGTTGGTTCCATAATCTAGCTATAGTAAATTGGGCTGCTATAAACATTGATGAAGCCACATTGCTATAATATGCTGATTCTAAGTCTTTTGGGAAAATTCCCAGGAGTGGGATAGCTGGGTCATAAGGTGGTTCCATCCTTAATTTTTTGAGGATTCTCCATACAGCTTTCCATAGTGGCTGAACCAGTTTGCAGTCCCACCAGCAGCGTAGTAGTGTTCCTCTTTTCCCACAGCCCCTCCAGCATCTGTCGTTGTTTGCATTTTTAATTTTTGCCAGTCTAACAGGAGTGAGGTGGTATCTCATTGAAGTTTTGATTTGCACCATCAGTACTTTTAAAATGAAGCATTATGATTAACTTGTTTTCTCCACATATTAGCTTGCTTAAAGTTGTTTTCCTAAGCCCAGTAACTTTGCCATTTTTCCTTGTCAAGTAGTTGTGCATTAGTCTTTCCTGATTTTTTTCTGACATCGACATTTCTCCTCTTTTAGACAAAATAAGGACATTGCCCTGGTCAATTTGGCAAATGTTCTACACAGGGCACACTTCTCTGCTGATGCTGCTGTTGTGGTCCATGCAGCTCTGGATGACAGTGACTTCTTCACCAGCTATTACACACTGGGGAATATATATGCAGTAAGTGCTGCTTTCCGATTCTCCCCACTCTCATAGTAGAATGTTTGGGGGGCGTTGTTTTTTGCTTTGTTTTCCCTTCCCTTTTTGACCTGAACAATGGAAATGAAAAATTAGGGGAAAGAAAAAACCTTAATGTTGTATCAAGTCCTAGCTGCTTGACAGAAAAGAAAATAATTAAATTGATTAGAATTTTAAATTGCGCAGGTTGCACTTCTTACTGATAGTACCTTCTTCCAACTGTAGCATACTTTCATATTGTGGGGATTTGATAACTGATCAAAATAATGTTCATTGTAGAGTGAGATGTAGGTGTGATCCTGTAAATGATTAATGGCTTTGCACAGATGCAACCAGATCATGGTTAATATTTCTTCCCCGTGTATGTATATGTTTGTTTTTGTCTCTTCAGATGCTTGGAGAATATAACCACTCAGTGTTGTGTTATGACCATGCTTTGCAGGCCAAACCTGGGTTTGAGCAAGCTATAAAGAGGAAGCATGCTGTCCTATGTCAGCAAAAACTTGAACAGAAATTGGAGGCTCAACATAGGTAATTGGGAGAAGAAATTTTGCTAAAGCACTTGCACCATGGATCCTTAGGTTAGACCTCTGTAGGGTACTATTTACTTGGGTGTGAGAATTAAAGTAACCTCTTCACTGCAGCTCCTGTTCCTTTACTCCAAATCCAGTGGTTTGGCATAATTGAATGGTGGTGTAGTTGACTCTTAACACTATTGATTCCAGAAACTAGAAAATGTTTGCAGTGAAACTGTCATTTATATCTGCAGTTTTGACAACAGATTTCCATTGCAAAGCTAGATGGGGGTGAGGAGGCTGCAGGATACTCAGGAATTACATTGTTATTGTCATGTAGTATATGATATCAGTAAAATGTGTATGTGCAATATTTGATCTTTCTCCTCTTTGGCTCCTAGGGTTGGTCTGTCATTATGTTAGTTACTATTTGGCCCACATTTTAATAAGATTTGTGTGTTAAGTCATACTATAATGGAATTCTTTTGTACTTATTAAAATACACTTTTGATTTCATAAATAGTAGGATCAGTTGAGAAACTTCACATAACCCAGAAGTGAATTGTTCATTTCTCAGCCTAATTAACCTATGGCCTTTCAGTCTGTTTTGGTTATTACAGAATTAAATGGTGTCTTGGAACTTATTCAACTTCTGTATTTGCTTATTTTCCAATCTGTTTAAAACATAATGTAATGAAGAATGATAAAGTAACAGACTTCCATTATACCTGTTCAGAACTTGCCCTATTTCTACCAGTATTATGCACTTAGTAATTGAACTCTTTTACCCAATCTTTAAAGCTCCTAAAAATTTCCGTATGTTACAGTGTGATAAATAATAAGGTTTTGGTGACTAAATGTAATCAGGCAGCTGACTTAGTGAAATCAGGTAGTAAAGGATATTTCTAAGTTTGTGATTTTTCTCAAACTCTATGAACCAACGAGCTAGAATATGAGAGAGGATACTATGACCCTAAATCTTAACCTGACTTTAGACAAATTAAAAATCAAAGGGAAAAGAAGACAACTCTAGAAAGGCTTTGAAAGTCAGTGGAACTAATGAAAATTTTGTGAAGGGAAACAGAGCTATTAAATATATAAAACTGTATAGTATGTTTTGGTGCATTTTTAAGATGTTTATATATTTATCCTTTTGAACAATATACTTTATTTATTTATTTTGTGGTAATGAAAATCAAATCCAGGGCCTTGCACATGCTAAGTGGGCACTGTATCACAGAGTTGGTTCCCCAGACCTAAATTTATTTTTTATTGATATATAAAAATTGTACATATTTATGGGGTACCATGTGAAGTTTCAATACATGTGTGATCTCACCACTCTAAAGGCATGATAAACATTTGTATAGATAAATCTTTATTTCTTAACCTTGGCAGCTGGATGGATGGCAGTGCTATTTTGCTACAGAGAAAGGGGGCATTTTGGAGAGAGGTAGAATTTGTTTGGGAAGGACCTACAGTGGGCTCATGTTTGCTGTCTGTCTGGTCTGGTCTCCCCAGGTATTTGTTCGCTAAACCAGGCACCATCAGAAGCAAGACTGTGATGTGGGTTTTTTGTTTTATTTTGTGGTACTGGGGATCAAATCCAGGGCCTTATGCATGTTAGGCAAACACTCTGCCAGTGAGCCACACACATCCCCAGCCCATATGATATGTTCTTTCTTTTTCCTTTTTTTCTTTTTCTTTTTTCTTTTCTTTTTTTTTTTTTGAGAGTTAAATTTTTTTTTTTCATCTGGTTTTGGTTTTTGCTTTATTTATTTGTGTGTGTGGTGCTGGGCATCAAACACAGGAATTTGTGCATGCCAGGCAAGCACTCTACCACCGAGCTAACTCTGTAGCCCTGATGTATTCTTTATGGCATCTTCAAAGCCCAATACACCATTCAATATTATAATGGTTGTATTTTAAAATTTTTTTCTTTTAAGAGAGAGGGAAAGTGAGAGAGAGAGAGAGGGGGAGAGAAAGAGAAACAATTTTATTTTAGTTTTTCATGTGGCCTTTTGTTGCTCCAAGACTTCACTGTGTTCGTGGTGCTGGGGTTTGAACTTGTGTACTTGCTCATGCAAGACAAGTGCCGTAACCACTGAGCCACCACTCCAGCCCATGATGGTTATATTTAAAGGAAGAATTTTGCATTCATGTTTTTGTCCTCAAGTTCTAATAAAAGAATAGTATTGATTTAGCCCTGTTATTCTTGAACTTATAGTACAGGGTCAAACATTATATAAAAGGAAAAACTAACACTTATTGCTCAGAACCAGAAAATCTATGCATTTAAGTTAGTTTTTAAAATTCATGATTTTAAAACTCTGACTTTTCCTGGTATTAAAAAAATGTTAAGATCCCTCCAACGAACACTGAATGAGTTAAAAGAGTATCAGAAGCAGCATGACCACTACCTGAGACAGCAAGAGATCCTAGAAAAACACAAGCTGATTCAGGAGGAGCAAATCTTAAGAAATATCATCCACGAGACTCAGATGGCAAAAGAGGCACAGTTAGGTAAGTGGTAACTCCAAGTAGTTGAAGACAAGTTGGGAAATTTATTTTTAGGGGACTACTGTCATAAGCTTTTGTGCAGCTTTAAAGCAGTATAAAGCTGACTCTCGTAAGTCTCCTTTGTGGCTAATAGTAGCAAGAAAGGTAACCATCCTTTTTTTTCCCTTTGCTCCTTTAGAAATAAAAACTATTTTAGAAATAAGATTTTAGACTAGAATTTATCTCAGGCAGGAATTCTTAACCTAAGTTCATGGATTTGCTTAAGTGGGGGTCTGAAATCATCTCCAGAATTGCATGAAGAATTGTTTATGTGTACAGTTGCGGGGAAGATGGTATATAGATTTTATTAAAATCTCTAAGAATTTGTACCTAAAAAAAAAGAAGAAGAAGAAGAACCGCTGGTCTAGGAGAACTTGGGTTGGCAAGAGATCACTGGTTTGTTTATATTCAAAATGTTTTATCTGTTTAAATCCCAAGGGAACAGAACTGACAACTGGACACTAGAGAGTAAATTAATAGAATACCAATTACATCTCTTCCCTTGATAAATACATGGATCTGGAAAGTTCTTAACCTTGGAACCTTAGCTGTGACCATTTGTAGAGCATTTTATAATCCACCTAAAAGATTTTCTCTACTGTTTTGAGTGTAAAGAATATGCATAGGCTTAAAGATTAGTTACTGCTCATTCTGTTCTCAAGTGCAACCAGTAGTCTTATATATAAATTGGAAATAAAATCAGAAAGTATATAAGGTAAATTCTCTCCAGCAAAATGACAGTGTCTCTTGAAACTATGCAATCAAAAGATTTTACTGTCATAAAACACAATTTCCAGAAGATAATTCAGTGGTCATCTAGTGGAACCCCCTTATTTTATACGTGGAGAAACTGGGGTTCTATAGAAGGTCTTAATTTAATGACTATTTCTCTGTGTAAGTACCTCTGAGTAAGTGCTCCAGTAGGCTCTGAATGACATCGAGTGTAAATTAAATGACTTAGACCAAGACAAGGATGTTGGCATTGCTGACCACGCTCATCATTCCTGTAACTTCTTTCTTATTCCAGGAAATCATCAGATATGCCGTCTAGTCAACCAGCAGCATAGTTTACATTGTCAGTGGGACCAACCTGTGCGCTACCATCGAGGAGATATCTTTGAAAATGTGGACTATGTTCAGGTCTTTTTCTTGGTCTTCTCTCGTTCATATTAACTTTTGCATATCTGAGAATAATAATACTATTTTCCTCCCTTGGTTTCTTATATATTTGATCCTAAAATTTGTGCCTCTCATTTAAACCTTTAAGGTTCTGAGTGTCTGTGTGTTTATGAAGTCAGATTTTGTTGTTAGTACTCAGCTATTCCATGAATAACCTTCTGTTCACCAGCATACAGTCTGTATGTTTGTATGTGTATGTATTTTATTCTTTCGTCCTTTACCATGGGAGCTAGAATTGGGAAGTTATTATGATTTAACTTGATGCTTTTTTCTCCACTCTTAACCTACTAGAGTAAGACATACACAGAATTTGAGAGAGAGCCAACTATCAGTCCAGTTAGGTTGCCTAGACCAGAAACACTAACAAAATAATCATTATCAACAGAAAGTTTATTCAGCACCATTGCTAGGTGTGTGCTTTTTCACTTTTGTGTCTATGTACGCATGCACAAATGCACATGTACATAAACACACCATCCTAGTATGTGTAATTGGGAAGAAATAATACTTAGATGTAATAATACTGAAATAGTACTGAATGAATATAACTTGCTGAGTAACTGATATAGAAAGTAAGAACATCCAGAATGCCAAGGATAATTTTTAAAAGATACTGGAAATAAAAAAACACTTTATCCTAGATAAGGCACATTATACCCTAATCATAAATTAGAAATAAACAGTTAAAATAAGTTAGGAAAGCAAACCACAAAAAAGTAGAGCCCTTTAATCTGAAAAAAAATTAAGAGCACATTGAGTAAGAAACAAAACTTAATAGGCCATTTAAGTGGGAAAAATAGTAACATGGACTAAAAGCTTCCCGTGAGTTTTGTAAACCAATTCCTAGAAATGTCCCATGTTTAATTTTCAAGAAAAGGATTAAAGAAATGAACAGATTCATAGCCTCTTGGATTCTAGCTCCCTGTTTTAAATCTAGGTATTTTTAAGGAGGAAAAACAGGGACTATTTAGAATGAAATAAACTGAACCCCATTGTAACTTTCAGATACCTTCATATTCTTAAACTGCATCGTACCATTGTAGCTTCCAACATTCTGTTTTCATATAATCATATCACTACTATATAGTAAAATTATTTGTTTCTATAAATAAAGGCCTAGTGCTATACTACAAAATCATCAGATTCATTCCTTTTTCTCACATTTTTCCTATCCTGTCCCATCCCCAGTCCTGTTCTTTCTTGCAAAATTTCAGAAATACACAAAAACTATGTGGTATCTTATATTAAACATTGTTTTACCTTGTTTTGGACGAAGACTGTATATGTTTGTATTTTCTCATTTCCTGGTTTCCCCTTTTACCTCTAAGGTTTATATATGGAATCGATTAATAATAGTCTATAATCTCTAAATGACAGCTATTCTAAATCTTTTAAGAATGCTTTATTAAACTTCTTTGCTTCTTACCCATAGCACAAGAGTTTTATTCTAGGCAAGGGAGAGGAATAATGAACCAAAAAAAAATTTTTTTTTAAGAGAGAGGAACAGTGAGAAAGAGAGTGAGAAAGAGAATGTCAATTTTATTTAGTTTTTCATGTGGCTTTCATTGCTCTGAGACTTCGTTGTGTACATGGTACTGGGGTTAGAACTCATGTACTCACGTGTGCCAGGCAAGCGCCGTAACTGCCGAGCCACTGCTCCAGCCCAGTGAACCAGATTTCTAAATTAGTTAATCTTTAATCCTAAAAGACTAAATCATGAAAAGAAAATAAAGTCAGGGACAAAAAAATAATCAAACTATCATTCTCATATTCCAGTGGCACAGTTGATTCAAAGTTGTTAATCGCATTGTCCTTGAGAATAGAGAATACTATTAGGGCATTGTTCTTAAAATCAAAAGATCTGGTTGCTTCATTGCTGACCTACTTTTCATTTGTCCTAATCGTGAGTATCCACTAGCTTCTTTAGTATGAGTTAAATCTTGGTCATAACTTCCTTTCCGCTTGCCTTCAATTGACCTTTCTTTTCTTTTTCTAGTTTGGTGAGGATTCATCAACCTCTAGTATGATGTCTGTGAACTTTGATGTTCCAGCAAATCAAAGTGATATCAGTGATTTGGTCAAGTCTTCTCCTGTAGCCCATTCTGTTCTCTGGATCTGGGGCCAAGACTCTGATGCATATAGGGTAAGTTTATAGAGGATGTAGTTTTCTCCTACAGACAGGATCTCAAAATAGTGGCCTCAACCCCTATCACTCTTTAGCTTAGTGCAGAAAACATTTTTTAAATTTCTATCACTGGAAAGCACTATACTAAGTAGTAGGTGAGGAAGACATAGGCTCCGCCTTGAGATTGTCCCAGTAAAGTAGGTACAAACTTCACTTATTTAATCAGCATTCCTTTATTGAGTTCCCAGATGTATACCAGGCTACCAGGCTAGTACTAGGAACATAATAGAGAAGCTCCCCTCTTGGAGCTTGCATTATAGTGAGAGATATGTACAATAAATAAGTTGATAAATATGCTTTTGTAAGCAAGTTATGAAAAAATTGTATGTCATTTGATTGCAAAACCAAGGTTATAGGGACAGAGACCATGTACTTTTTATCCACTATTAACTTTTCAGAATTTAATGATTTCTTATAACATTACAACAAATCCAATTTAATTATATGTATTATGAACTTGATAGCTCCAGGATATAAGTTTAGTAGGCTTCTGATACAGCTGTTTATATTTAGAAAAATGAACATATTACAGGTCAAATTGACATTGGCAAAGAAAAATAGCTTTCTAGGCCAATTTTATAGGTATACATATACTTTCAGATACTATACTTCAAATGGACTTAAAAAGAAAATTTGCCTATTATTTTATGAAATCCAGATAGAACAAACTTCAGATTTGGTTGACTCAGTGGCCCAGTGATGTCACCAGTGGCTCATTTCTTTCCTGTTTTCCATTCCTTCATATATGAAGTATTAGTTTCATCCAAAAACCTGTTTTCCTCATGGACATAAGGTAATAGCTGACAGCAACTAGAACAACAATACTTTTTTGTTCATGTGTAACATAGGAAACTAAGACTTGTTTTTCTTTCTTGTAGACCCAAGCAAACTTCTCCTTGTAACATGTTGGTTCAGCTGGTTTAGGCCTGCCCAACCCTGAGTCAGTCTGTGGGGAAGTAGGTAGGATAACTGGTTTAGACTAATAATCCACAGTAGAAGGAACTTTTAGAATCTAGCACAGTACATTATCGTAAAATATTACATTTCTGTTCAGTTATCCTAGTATACCTAAATTCTTTTAACAGTTCATTTAGTATGTTGAAATACTGAATCCAAAGAAATTTATGAGAAGCTTTTTGTTTCTTTCTCAGGACAAACAGCATATTCTGTGGCCTAAAAGAACAGATTGTACAGAAACCTACCCTACAGTCCCTGTTGGTACAGAATTACCAACATATTTTCTGCCTCCAGAGAACAAAGGACTCAGGCAAGTGCTGATGGATTTGGCAAAGCACCTGATTCTGCATGATTGTCATCTGGCAGTTCTTGAGAGCACCAGCCTTGGACGTGAAAGGTTAAGTCTTTATCTTGAACTCACCAAACTTTGAAAATATGAATCTTGTTCCTTTTTCTTGTGCCAGGATCCACGAACTCAACAGTGATGATTATTCTTCAGAAGAGGAGGCCCAAACCCCTGACTGTTCCATAACTGACTTCAGAAAAAGCCACACTCTGTCCTACTTAGTCAAAGAATTAGAGGTCCGCATGGATCTGAAAGCCAAAATACCAGATGACCATGCACGAAAAGTAAGGCTCACTTAGGCTGGTGTTTATTGCCATCCATTCTGGGTAGTTTCAGAAGCCTCTTAGATGGAACAAAACTTTGAGAGAAGGCAGTTGTTGAGGTTTAAGTTTATGAAACAAAAGAATAGAGTTAAAGAATCAAGGAAATGACTGAGAAATCAATCACATATTAAAGGAGTGGCAGAAAAGGTTCCTTGGGGTTGCTATTTACGTAGACCACCTAACACTCGGTTCCTCTAACCAGAGGATTCTGGAGATGAGCAGCACAGAACTTTCTTCTTACCCTGTGGAGCCAGTCAAAGGAAACCATTTGGATCACTTCAGTATAGCTTTCTCCTCCAAGCTTACAGAATTGTATATAAAATGAAAGTTTGTAGGGTCTGTTTCCCTGACCTTATCAACTTTTATTTGGCCCTATATGAGGTCCTTAGGACTCTGTATCAACTTAATGACCACTGTGCAAAATTATGAATAAGTTCATTCTGTTTTCTTTAATTCCTATTAGTTACATATGACAAGAAATGTTTTGTTACTGAATGTAGATTAGTATATTAGATACTATTCCATAGATACAATTGAAATAATTAACTTTTTAATAGTAAAAACAGACTATTACCCCTATCTTTTAAAAAAAAAGCAAACTTAACTTCAAAACTAAGCAGTTACTACTTAAATTCTGCAAACATTTTACTACAGCAAAAATACCATTTGGGGTATTCAGAATGCAAAGATAAGTAGTCATGATCTTTGCTTTAGAGTTCCTTACCGTTATACCAATACTGCAAGAACATAAAATAGATTAATTAGGGAGCTGGTGT
Source organism: Aplodontia rufa (assembly GCA_004027875.1). Taxonomy (NCBI): domain Eukaryota; kingdom Metazoa; phylum Chordata; class Mammalia; order Rodentia; family Aplodontiidae; genus Aplodontia; species Aplodontia rufa. The sequence continues at coordinate 9,668 of PVKS010016228.1, forward strand.
TTCCAGCCAGGGAAGATAGCAGGTTTTTATCGCATCAGGTATTGCCTGTTATTGTCTTCTGAATAATTTCTCAGTGGGTTCTGGACACTTAGGTTGATGTTAATGGGATATGGTAATGATAATTGCCAAAGCATGTATGTAAGAAGGGTGTGTGCATGTGTGTATAAATATGTACATAAACTTTTTAAGTTAAAGGAAATGAGTGCATACATGTGAGCAGGTCAACAGCTGTTCGTGTATAATAACCTCATGTTTTATGTATGATTATAAATATCTGTTCAAAGTAGTTATTCCCCCGGAGCTCAAATAAAGACCAGCAGCCATAGAAATTCTCTTTAAATGTCTTCCCTTAATTTTCAATTGAGTCAGTCTTTCTTTTGATGTTTTCAGATTTTGCTTTCCCGTATTAATAACTATACTATCCCAGAAGAAGAAATTGGGTCTTTCTTATTTCATGCTATTAATAAGGTGAGTGAGTCATCTGAATTGAATGCTTAGTAATTGTAATTAAAAGTTAAGATGTACTTTATATTAAAGATCCAATTTAGAACACGCACTGTATTTTTTCACTAATCAAAGTGTTATGGTGTTTTTAGCCAAATGCTCCTGTCTGGCTCATACTCAATGAAGCTGGACTCTACTGGAGAGCAGTAGGGAACAGCACATTTGCTATTGCCTGTCTCCAGAGGGCTTTGAATTTAGCTCCGCTTCAGTACCAGGACATTCCTCTTGTCAACTTGGCCAACCTTTTGATTCACTATGGCCTTCATCTTGATGCTACTAAGCTGCTACTTCAAGCTTTGGCTGTCAATAGCTCTGAGGTAAGGATGGATGGATTAATTGATTGATTGATTTATATAGCTCCATGTGCTATGAAGGGTAATTCAATTTTGGAGTAGAATTTGTAGTTTTCTAGGAAGGGCATAAAAAATGACATATTTTCTTTTTCACAGTAGAATTTGCATGTTTCAAGAGAGTACATAAATATTTTTGTTTTATTTGTGTTTTTAAAATTTGTGTTTTAAAATTTAAAACACAAATGAGTGAAATTTTTTAGAAACTTACATTTAAATAAGAATGATATAGCTATAAAAATACACTGCCACTTTTGTATGTCAGTCTGAAAACACCTGTTTCTTATTTTATCCTATTCATTACAGCATGCACTCTGCTTAATATATTATTTTAAAGCTTTAGCTTATAAATATGTTTATACTTCCCAAACTAGAGTACAGTTTAAAGGTTGTTTTGATGAGAATAAATAGGAAGAGTAATATTCATGGCTGAACCTTCCACATGAAGTCAGTCCATGGTGTTATATTGGTGCTTTGTTATTTACTACAGTTCCTAGTTTAAAAGATGCCTACTATTCTTTGTTTTTTGCCATATTTGAGCATCTCTAAAATCAGATTGTGTAATTCTTGTCATACTAAGTTTGATGGAATACAATTATAATTACAGTTAAATTGATCTTACCTAAATGTTTGTTTTATACCCAAAGAAACCTTTAAAAAAACATGTGCATGAGTGGTTTAGGACTTAAGGTATCCTGAAACTAGTTTTTTTGAGTATGAAAAGAAATTGGCTATTGAGTGTTTTCTTTGAATTACACAAATTAGAACTTTATACTTTAATACACAAATACACATTTATATTTAAATACACAAATTTATATTTTAAGGACAAGTACACGATATCTATGTGATACAACAGATGAGGTTGCCAATGTGTACATGCCATATTTTATCTAATGCTTACCAGGTGCAGGTACAGTGAGAACAGATGTTATATGTATATTTATAGCATGGGATATGATGAAGCAGGCATTCAAAGGATGACTCAGTGCAGCTATCTGGTACTTCTACTTCACTTTCTACTGCTGCCACATAAGGCAGCAAGGCAGTATTTTTCTAAAGAAAAAAAGAACTGTCTTAGAGATTAGTCACCTTTCTATATTTAAAATAATATCAAAATTTTTCTTATTAAATATTGTGCTAATACAAAAAGAATAAAAAGATAAAGTGGTGCATCAGGGTGGGTACCTTAAGAATGTACCTTGACCCGCACCCCTGTCCAGTTGTCAGTGTTTGTAAGTGCTGACTTGTAAGCCTGTCTTGTGTGCATATAATTCAGAGTATTGCAACTTTATGGTACAGGTAAACTCTAAGGCTTATTATATTTAAATAGTTTTACTGCATAGTTTTTAAATCCATTAGTTTAAATGACTGTCAAAAGATGTAATTAATTGACATCATACAACTTATTCTTTAGGTTGCCAACAGTACTTAGCTATTATCATCAGTGGTTTCTACATAAGGCCTTTTCTGTTCTCCAGATAATTTTCTTAACCAAGATCACTAGCAGTGGAATTAAGTCACTAAGAATGAATGTTTTGATAGCTGTGGTCAAAATGCCAGAGCCCATGAAAAAAATTGGCAGATAACATGCTGCCGTGATTAAGATTTTTCACCTATTACCCTTAACTGAACTGGATAGTTAAAATAGGTGCTAACTTTTCTTGACTTTTTAGTAGAACATTTTGCATGTAAGAGCCCATTCAGTCATCCCTACAGTAGAATTTCCCCTTCAATAAAAAGGAAACTGTAAGAGTTAAATTTACAGAAAAATAATGAGACTTATCAAAAGTCAGAGAGTTTGATTTGAACTCAGACTGACCACAGAGCTGTTTTTTAGTGATATTACACTGCTTCTGAGTTAACTTTTATAAAGCAAGTTTGCTTGTTTCAAAATGTCACTTCTCTGTTGTAACATAAAAATTTTTATCTTTCATTTATATTTTTAAAGTTCATATATTTTGCTTGTTTTGTTAGAACTTTTTTTAATTTTGTATGAATGCTATGTACAATAAAGTCTTGTTCCATCTGTTATATGTTAAAAGATTTTCTCTATACCTTTTTAATCTTAACTTTTAAAAATTACCCTTGTGTGGAAAGAAATTCAGAGGACACAAACAGATGGTTTTTGGTTGTGGGCAAAGTTCTGTGTCTTGACCTGAGTAATTAGGAAAATAGGTGACCACTCTGCAAAATGTACACTGAGATGTACCCTTTTTATTGAGATCATTAATGAATAGTGTTCTTGCAATAAATATTTTAAAATATTCCATGCAAAAAAATTACCCTTGAACTTGTCCTTCCCCTCAATTTTTATTCCTATTGTTAGATTTAAAGTGTTCTCACAAGAAATTGGAAAGAAAATTATTTCTGCTGTTTTTGATTTCTATGGCTTGATCTTTATCTGCTAAAACTAAATATATGCCAACTTTATGGCCCACTACTAGATATTATATACTCAAGGAAAATGAGTATAATATTGACCTATAAGATATTTACACAAATATTCATAGTTTTATTCATAGTAGTCAGAAGCTAGAAACCTCCTGAATGCCAATCAGCAGGAGAATGGATGAATAACTGATATATTCATACAATGGGATATTATGCATCAATTGGAAAACTTTTAAAAAAGAAACTACTGGAACAAAAACATGAATGAATTTTAGATTGAAAGAAACTATAAAAGGATGCATGTTATATGCACATATTCAAGAACAGATGTAATTGCTGGGCATAGTGCCGCATACCTGAAATCCCAGCAATTTAGGAGGCTGAGGCCAGAGGATTGAGCATTCAAGACCAGCCTCAGCAACTTATGAGACCCTGTCTCCAAGTAAAAAATTTAAAAAGGCAGGATGTGGCTTAGTGGGTAAGCACCCCTGGGTTCAATCCCCAGTACCAAAAAATAAAGAACAACAACAAAGTCTATTCATGGTGATAGCAGTCACATCACAACAGTGATTGCTTTTGGGGTGGGATTGAGTTGCCCAAGGAAACTTCTCGGATACTAGAAACATTCTCAATGTTTAGTATCTTTTTTTTTTAATAATTTTTATTTAGTTTCTCATGTGGCCTTCGTTGCTCCAAGACTTCGTTGTATATGTGGTGCTGGGGTTTGAACTCATGTACTCGCGCTTGCTGGGAAAGCGCCATAACAGCTGAGCCACCACTCCATCCCCTCAGTGTTTAATATCTTAAGTTGAGTGGCAGTTACAAGAATATATTAATATATAAAAATCCATTTGAGATGTCTACTAAAGACTCATAGACTTTGTTTTTAACTTAGTAAAAAGGTTGAAAATACATGTGTTACAGTTTAGAATTGGTTGATGTGAATAAAATAAGACATTAGCAATAAGCTTTATGTAGTAAACTGAGGAAAGCCAAAAGACATGTACTTTAAAGCATTAGTAACTTTTGCAAAATTCATTAACATCTTGCTGGTTTTTTTTTTTTTTTCCAGCCCCTGACCTTCTTGAGCCTGGGAAATGCTTACCTTGCTCTGAAGAATATCAGTGGGGCACTTGAAGCCTTTAGACAGGCTTTGAAATTAACTACCAGATGTCCAGAATGTGAAAGCAGCCTGAAGTTGATCCGCTGTATGCAGTTTTATCCTTTTCTGTACAACGTCACCTCTTCTGTTTGCAGTGGTAAGCAGCTGTTAAATGATGGCAATATCATGAGTTCAGCTGGAGTTCCTGTTCTCAACAGAACACAAAATAATTTCCTCAGAATTTCCCAAGGATTTTAGATAACTCATAATTCTAGATACATAGAAAAAAGTTAATTCAGTACTTACAATAGATGCCTTAAGTATTAAGACTTAATTTCTCTCCCAGAATCCTAACTAAGAGAAGTTGAATAGCTAGGCACAGTGACACATGCCAATAATCCCAGTGCCTCAGGAGGCTGATGTAGGAGGATTACAAGTTTGAGGTCAGCTTGGGCACTTTGTGAGACCCTGTTTCAAAATAAAAAAATTAAAAAGCCTAGAAATGTAGTTCAGTGGTAGAACACCCCTGGGTTCAATCCCCAATAATGGGGGAAAAAATAGACTAAATAAAATGTGTATTGTATATAGCTGAGATTGATAAGTTGTATATTTGTTCATTTGTTTTTCCCTCTCTCATTAATAATGATCACTATTCATGGTGCAGGGTAGTTTTTCTGCTCATGAAATCCAAATGTGTAATGAAAATTGACGCAGTTCTTCCACATCCTCAGTCACTGAAATGCAGCCCTTTGCCTTTCAGTAAAGGCGATTCAGACCTTTACTGAACCTTTAAATCGTCATCTGACTTAAGTGCTATGCCTTTCCCTTCTTCCCCAGCCAGAAGTACAAATGAGTACGCCTAAGGGTATTTTTCCATAGAGCTAATACTACTCCAATTATAAATTCATCATTTAGAACCCTTGTTCTTAAAGTCTCATGTTGTTTGGTTATTTGCTTGTTTAATCTTTACTGTAAGAATAAAAATCATGAGTTTGACTCTGCCTTGAATTATGATAGGTGCAGTTTACATGTACTTGGATGTATAGTACCTACCCATTGGCAGGTAGACCAGTCAGTGGGTGCTCCATTGATGTTCAAATTAGATTTTAGTATCTAAGCAGAGGGCTGTCATTCCAACTCCTTCATTTTGGATATTCGAAACAAAACAAAACCTGATACCTACTTGTTTAACGTGACTTGTCTAAAAGACACTGATGAATTACTAGTAAATTTGGGACGAGAAACTGGTTTGCCTGATTCAGTATACCAAATTGTGTTACTACTTTAATGGAATGAGAGACTATAAATAATACTTATATTTTTAAATATCAGAATCCAATTATTTAGTAAAGAAACAAAAATTGTCTCAGCAATATAATGCATTTGCTTAATTGTGGATCAGTATTGAACTCAAGATGAGTCAGAGTTCTCATATGAATACTGTAGGCCTAAGACAGCAAGGCACTACAGTGGAGTGGCTTAACTACAATCATTCAGATGCATGTTTGAGCCCAACCCTGCTCTTTCTGATCCCAGTAATTCGTATCCTTATTTAAGGTGTGAAATAAAAAATTTAAAAAAGCCCTATGTCACATATTTGCCAGGAGGATTAAACAATATATTTATCATACAACAGATATTGGATAAACATAAGCCATTTGCAATTCATATGAATACAAAGTATTCAGAGTTTTACAATTATGGGTCTTTATCTTTTTCCTTAATCCTAGAAAATACATTGTGGTCTTTTAATGTTGTAGATTACCCAAGACAGCCTGATAGACAGAATTTCACTTTTTCAATGAGTTTCTTATATTAATAGAAACTTAATACTATCATCTCTCTCACCTCTCTTGGAATTTCCTGTGTTAGGGAAAGGGGTTTTATATGTGTGTAGAACCCTTTTTGTAGAGAGTCTTTTCCTTAGCATTAGTTTCCAGTATTTTTCTTCAGTATTTCAGTTACTTGAACTTTATTCTTATGTCACTCATTTGAGTAGAAACAATTCATTGTTGAGCTTTCCCCCGAGAGCTTAACTTCAAACTAGTCCAGGAAACTTCCTAATGTAAAAAAGATCTTTCTCAGATTTGTAGTGTCTGATAGTCTAGATTATTCCAATAATATTATTGTATCCAGTACAATAACAATAAAAGAAAATAATTTAACTTGGAAAGAGGGATGACTATTCGTAATTCTTTCAGAGAAAGCTCATTAATTTTAAAAAACATAGCACCTTTTACATTATAATTAACCAGTTGACTAGGTTAGCAGGTCTTTAACTAAATTTGCTGAGGTCGCTGGAAGAAGCTATTTCTGCTAATAAACCTACAATCATTCTGATATGAATGAGAAAATAATCCAAGATCTTTATCAATACTGTACCCCAAATGGAAAAGTATGCTATAATATTTTCTAGGTTTAAAGCTCATTGATAGTACCGAATCAGTTTTACAGTTGAATTTTTCTTTGACTGTGTTTTTGTGTTACGTATTTCCAGAGTAGTCCTGCCCATTCTCAGTTCATTTGTTGAGTTGTAGCTTTGAAAAACTGAAACTTTTGGGGAGACAAATGAGGGGAAGAGTAGGGATAGAACCTAGGAGCTTGCACCTGGGAGAATGGTAAGCACTTATCTCTCACCACTGTGCAGCATCCTTAGCCCTAAAAGCTGAATTTGAAAGAAGCAAAACACCTTTATTGCAAATCTGAACAGCTTTGTCTACTCCTGTTATCTCTGAGCTTCAAATGATTGATGGGAAAAAAAGATAAGAGCCTCTAAATAACGATCATCATTTTGATATATTCATTGAAATCAGATGTTTTTGTTGCTTTTTTCATTTTTGCAGTGTTGAAATAAGCTTCATAAATTATCTTGTGATAAATTAGTTTAAAATTTTTATTATAATGATAATTATAACTTTGTCAAGAGGTTGACAAAGTTGTGTTTCTTTTTCCGTATAATAATCAAGGAATTCATATTGTAATTGTCTTTTTTTTTTTACTTTTATTTATTTTTATTGGTACATCAAAGTTGCATATAATGATGGATTTGCTGTTACGTATTCATGCATGCACACAATACAACAATGTAATTGTCTTTTGTTAGACAGGAATTTAAGCTGACCTTATCCATCCTCTTCCCAACCTGAATAATTCTGCTATGAAAGTCTATTTGAAAAGCTATCAATTTGATCAAAAATAACTAAGTACTCCTGGCAAACTTTTTTAAAGGAATTTTTCTAACCATTATTATTATTTTGCAATTCATTTTCTTTAAATATCCCTGTTTAATAACTTTTTACAACAACTATAATACAGTGTAGTATCTTACATAGTATGAACTTGATGGTAAAATTGCAGACAGTATGTTAACATCGGCGAGTTTTTGTTATTTTTCTTATATAATGACATATTTCATGCAGATTTTCAGTTTATGTTTCTTGGAATATCTGCACAGGTAACGTATTTTATTAGTGTTGAGTACTTTTTCATTCAGCTTAAAAATACATAAATACTAGCCAAAATTTTTTTCTATTTTAAAAGCAATCTAGGGCTGGAGTGGTGCCTCAGAGGTTAAAGAGCATACCAGCCATGCATAAGGATCTGAGTTCAAACTCCAACACCACATGCACAACTAAAAATAAATAAAATTGATCCTTTCTCTCTCTTTAAAAAAAAAAAAAAAGGCAATCTAACTAAAACTGTAATATCAATTAATGTAGAATAATTTATCTGACAGTTTTTCCAAACTTTTGTTAACCTAAAAATCATTTTATTGGCTATTATTTGTTAGTGCATGTGTTTTGTATGGCTTGGGTTTTTTTGTTTGTTTTTGGGGTTTTTTTGTACCAGAGATTGAACCCAGGGGCGCTCTACCACTAGGCTACATCCTCAGTTTTTTTTTTTCCTTTTGAGACAGGGTCTCACTAAGTACATTAGGACCTTACTAAGTTGCTGAGGCTAACCTTGAACTTGTGATCCTCCTGTCTCAGCCTCCCCAGTCACCAGGATCACATGCGTGCACCGCTACACTCAACACTGCATAATAAGTTAAAGCAAGTTGTTATGATCTTTCTCTCAGCCCTTTCAATAGCGTTTAACACCTCCCCTCCACTTTTTTTTTGGTAGTATACTGTGAATGAAATCTTAATTTAGATTTTTTTTTTAATTGTCTACTCTTGACTGTAAAAGAGAAGTTGGTGCTTCAAGGGTTTTGTTGTTTTTGTTTTTGTTTTTGGAGGGTGGGTGGGTGCTGAGAATTGAGCTCAGGGTCTTGCACATGTTAAGCAAGCACTCTACCACTGAACTATACCCTCAGCCCCCTCCAGTTTTGATTAAACATTTTATTTTGGCAGTTTTGAACTATATACTGTTTTTCCACACTTATACATTTGTTGCTTACAATTTTATTTAACCTAAATAGAATTGAATTGGTCACTTTAACAAACTAATTCTTCAATAATAATCTACTTGGCCCTTTTTAATGTAAAATGGAATCTGTTAAATAAATGGTTTTAAATATAGGCAAGTTCTCCAATGTACTCAGTACTAAAAAAAAAAAAAATCTTTATTCACTGGAAAGGGTAAAGGGTTCACAGAGAATGAAACTTCATGAAACAACAGTGGTTATCTCCCCTAATTTAAAAAAAAAGGAGGGGCTAGAGCAGTGGCTCAGCGGGTATGGCACTTGCCTGGCATGCCTGAGGACATAGATTCAAACCCCAGCACCACATACACAATAAAGTGTTGGAGCAACAAAAAACTTAATTAAAATTGATTCTCTTACTCTCCCTCTCTCTTAAAAAAAAAGAAAAGGAAAATTATGAGCAAAATAATTAAATACTGAATTTGAGAGTAAAATTATTAAATATCAAATCTGTGGAAGAATCCAAAAATACCTCAGTGTAGCAACACAGCAGTATGACAGTAGATTTTCTAAGCACTTATTACTCTAAGCATTTTTTAAATACTTTCAACTTTTTAATTTCCTACTTTGCAAATAAGCTTACATATAGCAAAGATATTTTCTCCCATTAAGTGATCTCAAGTATTCTGTTATTATGTCTCTAATGTCTATAACTTTATTTTCAGTATTCTCTAGTATTTTTCATTTATTAGAAAACATAAGAACAATGATAGGTTATGTATTAGAGCCAGATGTTTTATAGATATTCCAACAACAACAGCATTAATAATTACCAAATATAATTATTAAACCTAGGAGTTCTGAGCCTTTGTCTTTTGTTAATTCACTAAGACACATGACCACTTAAAAATATTGGCCCAGATATTTAGAAATTATAAATAAATATTCTTTAGAAAAACTCAGACTGTAATGTCTAAGCATTCTTAGAATTTTTTGTAAGTTTCTGTATAATGTATATTTTATAGCTGTTGCATCTACACAAAATAGAACAATTTTTAAATTGTGTACATGAACTTTAATATCTATTCCAATGTGCAGATGGTTTATCTTGTGTTCTCTTAACATTTCTGTATTTATAGAATCTGTTTATATAAATCATGTCTCTTTTCATAACTTGTTTCATTGTCCATGGTTCTCCAATCAAAATTTCTGTAGATTTATCATTTGCAGCTTACAGCGATTGTGTGTTCAGATTTTGAAGAAAAAGAAATCCTGCGTGTTGCTGCCCTCCTGTGGCATTTGCTGCCTGCAATTCCTGCAAGACCTTTGCTTCATCATTCTTTACTTTTTTTTTTTTTTTTAAAGAGAAAGAGTTAATTTTATTTATTTTTTCACATGGCCTTTGTTTCTCTGACACTTAATTGTGTGTGTGTGGTGCTGGGGTTTGAACCCAGTCCTCACGCATGCCGGGCCAGCACTCCAACTGCTGAGCCACTTCATCATTCTTTTTAAGAATAAGTGAAGATGGGGGCTGACGAGGTAGCTCAGCAGTTGCGGCGCTTGCACAGCATGCACAACTACATGGGTTCAAACCCCAGCACCCACATACACAGCTAAGTGTCAGAGCAATGAAAGTCGTGTGAAAAACTCAATAAAAATTGATTCTCTCTGCCTCTCCTCTCTCTCTCTCTCTCACTCTCACTGTCCTTCTCTCTTAAAAAAAAAAAAAAAAGTGAAGATGTCTATTAACTTTTTTTTTTAGGATAGTCTCATAAACCCAACTTTTGTAGCATTTTAACATGCTGTTAGATCACCTCCATTTGTTTTTGTAAAAATAAAAAGTAAAATTAACACTTTGGTCACTTTATTACAGGTTTCAAAATCCTGACATACAGTTACATCCTGCAACAAAGCTAAATGTAATTGTATATAATAATAAGTATCTAGATGTTTTAACACAGTGCTTTACTTAAAAGGGTTATAATTATTTAATTACCAGATAATGCTTTGACATGCATCAACGTGATAAGACAATAAGAAAAAAATTATGAATTTATGTTTTTAGAAACAAATGTTATGCTTTGTTCAAGTCACTGAATCAGTTAATAATAGAATTGAAACTAAAATCGGAGTCCTCTGCCTTCCGGGGCCAGGTATTGTGGTTCCCATGCATTTTTTTTTTCTTTTTAATGGTTCTAGAGATTGAACCCAGGGATACTCTGCCACTAAGCTGCAATGCTAGCTTTATTTTTATTTTTATTCTTTTTTTTTTTTTTGCTCAAGAGGCAGTCTTGCTGAGTTGCAAAGGTGGCCTCAAACTTGCAGTCCTGCTTCAGCTTCCCAGGTGGCTGGAATTACAGACATGCAGCCTACCCCTGACTACCTCCATGCATTTATTCTTATATTCTCAACAAGTTACAAATTATCCTACTGCCATGGAAGAATTCATGTTCGTAGATAACTTGGGACGTGTTATGCAAGTGGTAATCACTGTACTTTTTCTGTCATCCTTCTAAAGAAGTACATGGAAAATATGTATCCAAGCTAGATTATGGAGGACAGCAATTATGAAGGATAGCCGTAATGAACCCTAAAAACACACCTAAAGCAGTATCTTTTAGTTAGCCTTTTACTTTGATCTTTTCTGAATCTTGCAACAAGATTGCCTGTATGGATTACGTTGGATTTTATACAGAAAATCTGGTCACCATACTTGCAGTGTTAGCTCAGAGGCATTAGTTTTCTTTCAGGATTCCTAGCAATTAGCTTTTATAAATAAAATGATTTCCTTTGGTTTTGTAATTAGGACAATATGTAACACTTCAGATGACCAGTGCTTTTATAGTCTAGACTCTTAAATACTTCTTGGTATTTATGTATTTGTCCAGAATGCAAAAAGTTCTTTCTTTCTTTTTTTTTTTTTTTGAGTAGTGAGCCTATTAGCCTTTACCTAAGATCTTTCCTCATCTGTCTTTCTAGTCATTATATATTGCTCACCTGGGCTGGGAGTCAGCTTAGTGTGGAGCGCTTGTGTAGCACACACGAGGCCCTAGGTTCAATGCCCTGCACCACAAAGAAAGAGAGATTGTTAACCTAGCCAAATAATATTTAATGAAAAATGAAATTTGGTAGTGGACTTAATCTCTAAACAACAAAATTATTTTTTCGATAAAATGACCCTAGCTATGATTTATTTATTCTTACTTAATATTTAACTACTGTTTGCCAGGCATTAATCTAGGAACTGGAAACCAAATGGAGGAGAGGGACTTCATCTCTTATGGAGCTGAATTCTAGTAGAAGGAAATAGAAGGTGATAAACTTAATAAATTAATTAGTACAATTTATGTGGGGAAAGTAGCGCAGGGAGGCCAGGGTCATCAAGGGAGGTCCCATTGAGGAAGTAAATTGAGGATCTTTGGTTTTGTTCTGAAAATAGAAAGTTTTGTAACATATTTGCCTAACAGCGATCCAATAAAAAGGGGAAAAATTAGAGATTAAGGAAAGAGATAATTGTAGAATCAAAGTACTGAAGTAGAAAGGAGGAAAGGGGAGGGGAGGGACTCTTAAGGCACAAATGTAGGAATTGTGCTTAGGAACAAGGACAGCATATAGGTACAGCTGAATGTATGCTGAAATATTTGATTGTAGAATTTCTGACTGGTCACTTGCCAGATGAGAATGAAGGGTGCTGAGGATGTTGGAGATTTCATGGGAGACAAAAGACTGAAAACTGTTGTTTCAGAATATGAATTGACTAAAGAGGTTTCTAACTTAGTTACTGGATAGATGCTGATATCTCTAATCGTGAAAAGAAATGTAGAGGAGAAATCATCTGTGCATTGGTGTACAGGGAAGAACAAATTCAGTGATAGACATGTTCAAGTTTTGTGAAGACCTGCATTTGGTGATTCCTCTGATTCCCTCAGAAGGAATGTGCAGAGTATGAATAAAATACCAAGAATAGAAGCTTTGAAAATACTAATATTTAAGAAACAGAGCCAGTGAAAGAGAGGTGTTAGGAGAATCAAGAGAGCTGGGTGCTGAAGAAGAACAGTTTGAGAAGGAAGAGAGATTGATAGTGTGTCCTGTATCGGTTCCCAAAATAATGGCACAAATATCACACAGAGGTATGCAGGCTTTTAGGTGGTACTTCTAATCTGTATGGTTTATTTTAATGAACATTAAAAAAATACTTAACTTGCAATATATCTGCATCTTTACCTGCTCCTCTCTAAGGACAACCCCTATATTTGTGCCTGAATCCTCATGTCTTGGACCCCTCTTCTCCCCTCCCCTCCTCTTGTCTGTACTTGAGAACTTTGATGATTACCACTTTCCTTCATCTTAAGTCTTTTCCCTTTTTATTGGATCGTTTCTGTGCAAACCTATGACTTATGAAAAGTGGTACAAGTTGTGTAGCCCTTTATCCAGAATGCTTGGGCAGAAGATCTTAGATTTAGGAATTTCTTGGGGGCAGATATTGAGATATACATAGTTAGATATCTTGGTAACAGGATCCAGTTCTAGACATGAAATCCATTTGTGTTTCATTAACACCTTGTATACCTGGGCTGGAGGCAGATTTATGCAGTATTTTTAATGCATCTTGACCGCAACCCTTCCCTTGGGGTCGGGTATGGAATTTTATGCTCATGGTATCATATTCTCACTCAGAAAGTTTCAGAATTCATATTTTCAGACTAGGGATATTCAACATCTACTTATTTTCCTTTTCAGTATCCACTGATGTAAGATTAAACTGTGAATTCATTAGAAAAACATTACATCCATATGATACTAATACCTGTGGGGAACTCATGACAATAGTTAACAAATGAATATGGTTTGGGAAGCTCTGGGTTTAACAGCTTAGAAAGTTAGGGGCGGCTTCATTTTATTCAAAACCTTTTCTGTAAAATGGGGAGATATCCACATTAGTACAACATGAATAAATTTTAGGATAATGAAAGTATTAAAGTAAGCTCTATATATAGTTGAATTACTTCCAGAGCTATTAGCATAGTTTCTAAAATATAACTCATATTTCATCATGTCACAGTGTGCCTAAAATAACTTTAAAGCAAACAGGAAATGGTGCCAAGAATAGTTCTTCAGATAGCATGTTAATGATGGACACAGACTGTAAAAACCATATTCTAAAAAATTTACTTGTTAGAAACTAGAAAAAATAATTGTCTTTAAAATAAAATGCAAGGGAGGCTAAGAGAAGGTGCCAGGCTTGCTTCATAACAACCCACTCTCATGAGAACAAATTCATTTCCAAGAGAAAAAGTGTAGAAATGTTGATAGGTGATTGAAGAAATAGGGCATTTTTCAGCATGTAATGTAGAGCAAGTTGTTTCTTTCTGTTTCACCAGGAAGTATCAAAGTAGAGCTGAATCACTGCAGACTTAACTCTAATACTCTCAGAACCGAGACCAGGAACAGCAGCTGAGTTGCCACTGGAGACGTTTTAGTAGCAGGTCTTGAAGGCAGCCAGCGACGGGTAGCACTGCAGCTTTGTCTCACAGTTAAGGAATATCTAATGCTTGTTAAGTTGAAGTCACAAATTCTGTCTTCTCTGAGTTACAGAGCTCAACACTTGGAGTGTTCTTTGTCTTGAGTGTTGAGTCCTAAATGAAGTCATCTGCATTTCTGAAGTATTAAATTAGCACCACAGTTCTGCTTCCTTTCTCCTCCATATGTAACACGAGGACATCCACTGAAAGGTGTTGTTAATATTTGGTGATCACATATCTGTTGATCGGGTTGAAAAGTTAGATTTAGAAATCTTTCCTTGTGTAGGGCACCATTCTACGTCAGGAACTTCCCATGATTTCCTGAACTCACATCACAGAGGACAAAGTGACTGCAAAGCAACCAAGGAAAACTAGGAAGAATGAACACAGTGAGGCCTGCTTAGCCCGGCTCCCACTAATCATTGGCCAAGTTAGTTTGGGTAAGGTGTTTCGCTGCAGTCTCCAGAGAGGGACTGAAGGGGACTGACTTCTAGTTATGTACACTTACACGTAGTAAGTTGGGCAAGTTCAGTGGATGTCTTTCCTTTTAATTTGTTAGATTTAATTTAATAATTTATTTGCAGTGCTGGAGATTGAACCCAGGTCCTTATACATGGTAGGCAAGTGCCCTGCCACTGAGCTACATCCCCTAGCCCTTTCTTTTTAAATCTTCAGTTTTCATTTATATTTTAGATATTTTGGAGATAGTTTATATAATGTTCAGCTTTACTATCTCATACAGCAGAATTTACTTGAGTCCTCCCCATTCATAATTTAATTAACAAAATAAATACACATACACTACCTTTTCTACATTGGTAGAGTGGGCTCTTTTTTAGGATTTTATAAGTAATTTATACTTTAGAAAATTTTATATGTGCTGTGAGAGAGTTGAAGTGAATTTCCAGTTTAGGAATTTTTTTCAGGGCAGAGGGAAGAGTATTTTAAAAGGTGAGCATCAACTATTTAAGCCCTTTTATAAATCTCATCATTGAATGATCTCTACTTCCATGGCCTGATGGGAATAAAGCAGTGAGGCTGATAATTACTAGGGGAAAACTCATATTTTAAAATACATGAGACTGAGAATACCCACTGTATACATGTGTACATATATATGCTAGTCTGGGTTTTTATCCCCTTTTTTCTTTCATTGTTAGTTGTTATTACTATTAGTTGTATTTATTTCATATTAAGGAACTATTCTTTGGGGAAATCTCAATAATTGGTTACTTTTCCTTAACCACCAAAGTTTATTTAATTACTATCTCAAAGATGCAGGAGAAATTTAAATCACATTTCACAGCTATTGAAAGAGTTTGGATTTGTCTTCTCATTTAGTTGTCTTTTAATAAGCAAGCTTAAATTTAGCATTCAGAATGTGCTTTTCTCAAAGTACTTTCAGCCCCTTTACCCATGCTATCGGGCATTGCATAATAATCCAGTCAGATCACACATATCCAAAGTGATGATTGTAGAAAATAATAAAGACAACAACTTCCAGGAAAAAAAATGAGTCAGAGGGCAGTGGCACCTGATAAGGGTCCTGGCATTGACAGGTCTGATTCCTGCTGCTTATGCAATAACATAGCCCTGTTTCCATTGATGGTAGAAAATGTAGTTAGAGAAAACCCCTAATATAAACAAAAAACAAGCAGTTTGCCATGTCTCTCACAGCTAACTGGCTAAAACCACATCTTAGAAATTGAGAGAAAAGTAAGATCCTGAAAACCACATTACAGTGTGCAAAGCAGCCGCTGAGGTTTCTCCAGGTGACTTTCGTTTGGTGATATAAAGCAACGAGAAACAGGCTGGAGCGGTGGCTCAGCGGTTATGGCGCTTGGCTGGCATGCATGTGCACGGAAGTTCACACCCCAGCACCACATACACAAGGAAGTCTTGGAGCAATGAAGGCCGCATGAAAAACTAAATAAAATTGATATTCTCTCTCTCCCTCTCTCACTCATTCACTGTCACTCCCTCTCTTAAAAAAAAAAAAAAAGCAAGAAGAAACAGTATGATACCATAATGTTTTTCTACACTTTTCACTTGATTGTGTGCCTTGACTGTATGTACTTAGGTTTAGGTAGATATACTCAAATCCAAGTGTGTCTAATCCCACACCTGTGGAGTGGTCCAGTTCTGAAAAAGAAAAAAAAAATTCTACTAAAAGTCACTCAAATCTTTCAAAAGGGTGGTGGTATCTGTCTTTTCCACTCAGGTACCTTGTTTTTAATTGAATGTATCATGCTTCCTATAAAGTAATTTTTCTACAGCAAAAGAAAGGAGACTATAGTGTAAGTTTACTAGAGCTGGGCTAATAGGAAAACCTTGAGAATATTCCACTCTTCACAAAGATGATTTTTCTATCATCTGTTTACTTTGCTTTCAAATTCAAATTCTAGCTGCCATTACAAATCAGTTTATTATTTGTATTCTAGAAATTCATTATATACTTGGGTAACAGCAGTATTACTCTTGTATTAAAAATGAAAGCATCTTAGAGCAAGTGAGATTTGGGAGAGGACTGACGCAGTAGTAATCACCTGGAGGGATTTATTGTGCTGCACAGAGCCAGGTGATGATTTAACTTCACATAGTTACCTACAGCTAGTTTTCGTGTTGTACAGGAGAGAATGGCTAATTTCTTATACTAAATATCTGAGAGCTCAGATATGCTGAAAAGCTTGATCTGAATTGCTATTTTCTTCCAAAAGACTAGCAGAAATGACTCTGTACCACCTTGCAGCATCCCCTGTGTATGCACAAATGCACATTCAAATTAGGCAGATCCCATAATAACTTGGAGTAGCTAGTTGATCATACTAGAGAGTCTGTGATGGCCATAGCTGTTCGCATTTAATTCTCAGTAACCTAATGAAGTGGTACTACAGTTAAACTCAAGTTGCAGGTGAGACGGATACTACAGAGGTTAAAGATAACTCGTTCTGCTCTACGAAACTAGAAGTGGTAGAAACAGGATTTGAACTCATTCCTCTCTCTGCTCTCCCCAGCTGTACTATCGTAACGAAAGAAACATGATCTTGGCACTTAACAAGTTTTGATGATTCTCAATTCATTTGTAGCATTTCTTTATTATAAATAACACTGAAGGGGCTGGAGCGGTGGCTCGGTGGTTTCGGTGCTTGCCTGGCATGCATGAGTACTCGTGTCAAACCCCGGTATGCAGTTTCACACCCCAGCACCACATACATAGCAAAGTCTCCAGAGCAATGAAAGCTACATGGAAAACCTAATAAAAATTGTTTCTCTCTTTATCTCTCTCTTCCTCTCTCTCTTTCACTGTCCCTCTCTCTTTAAAAATAAATAAATAACCCTAAAGGATCCAAAGGTAGCCCACCAAGCTCTTTATCAGCTTGGGAGATTCAGAAAGTAAAGAGTTCTTTTTTTTTTTTTCTTCCACCCATTCCCCAACATGAGTGCTAATTCAACTCTAGTTAGAGTAGAAAGTATTCTGTGGACTTTCTCAA
The DNA here is from genome assembly GCA_004027875.1 of Aplodontia rufa. NCBI lineage: Eukaryota > Metazoa > Chordata > Mammalia > Rodentia > Aplodontiidae > Aplodontia > Aplodontia rufa. The sequence continues at coordinate 27,394 of PVKS010016228.1, forward strand.
TAAAACTAATATAAGAAGAAAGGAGATTTTCTCAACCTTAGAAATGGTAGGAGTTCCTGAGAACTTCATTTACTCTGAAAAACTGTCTGCCGTGGAATAAATGCCTTTGTCCCTCAGAAGACCTATACTTTGCCAAGGCATATTAAATATTTGTGTGTTCCAGAACACCCTTGAGTGTTAAATAACCTGGTTCATGCAGGAAGTGGTCTGATAGTCTAACATCTCAGCAGTTCCAGAACTGCAGCCCCCTCCTTGGAGCTTTAAACTTGGTTGATATTGCCTTGGAGCCTTTGCTTCTAAGAAAGACCAAAACTGCCAGGATTCAAATTAGATGTTAAATGCTTTTCAAGCAAGCACAGAGCATTATGCACAGAAAAATGTTTCCATTTTCACCCAGGACCTTCTTAACTAAAACATTTCATTTAAATCATGCAGTTCCTTTAAAAGTACAAAACTATACCCCTGAAGCTTAGGCTAAGCCATAGAATCTCCTCATTTTTGCATCAGCAAAAAATAATAGTCATATAAATGGAAGATGACAACTCTTTCCAAGTGTCCTCTCATGTTTCCTTCTGCAGTGTTTTTTATTTCTTTAATGAGAACATCATCTTCACCTCTGCCAGAAAATTAAGAAACGTTTTTCCATTCAGATATCTTTATTTTTTTTGTTCCCCTATGAGCTAGAGCAGACCAATTTACTGTAATCCAGAGAACAGAGACTTTAGTTCTTTCTGAAGCATTTCATTTGCCGCTTAGATAAATAGAAGTAATTTAAAAATTAGCCGATTTGACTTTCTATAATTAGTTACTTATGCAAATCACACCAGAACTCTGAATCAGTCTGTTTTTAACTGTTAGCGTAAGAAAGTATTAACAGTTCTTATAGCATTTGGGTTTTATTTGATCATTTTGATGCAGTCTACCTCCAAGAAATACCTAACAGAGCCTCTTCTTTCATTCTCCCAGTTCTCTCTAGTCCCTCTCCTGCTGTCCTCTGAGAGATGTTTGCTCAGGTTGCCTGAATTAGAGGGCACTACACTCTTCAAAGGTGCAGGGCTGGCTTCAGGAGAGTGTCTGGGTTTAGGGCTGGAGGGTTACTTTTCGTTTTGGGGTCTTGTGCATATTCTGTCTTATGAACAGGGCATTTTTTTCATATTGTAAATATATGAAAAGATGAAACCAATTGAATGGTTATAGTAAGAAAAGTGTAAGAGAAACAGAAGAGATGCAAAGATTAGGGGAGGGAAGCAACGTCAGAAAACGGAACTTCCCTGGGCTGCAGTGTTACAGGCTTGTCCTCTGCTTTGGTAACATTAAGTTTTACACAGCCTGTGTCAAGGTGAAAAATGCTCTCATCGGTATCATTGTCCTCGTTATTTCCTCTCTGCTTTTAACATGCTTATTTATATTGAAATTAAGAATTAGCTCTGAGAAGGGTAATTTCTTTATTGTAAATTACAGTCAGTGGGGTGTGCAGAGTTGTTAGTTGTCATTGCTCTGTTTTAGTGTTCTTAGGCTTAGTTCTTTTGTACTTAACTGCACATACCAGATGGTGAAAACAGAAGTAGAGGCAAATCAGCAACCTCTGTCCTCTATATTGAATGTACATGGGACATAGGGAGGAAGAAAACACCTGTTCAGCAGGCCAGTGAAGGAGTAATGTCATAGCCACATCAGACACAACAGCCTGTTTCTCATACCCAGAAAATGACCATCAGGTGGAGCTAAATATTATTTTTTAATCCATTTTAATACGTAATCCCTAAGAGAATCAAAACCCTTTGACTCACTGGCAAAATTTTAAGTGTGGTCTGACTATACATGCCAGAAGTATCAAATGACACTGGGACTACATTCAAGATTCGGCATTTTATCCTTAGATAAATCTTTATCCATACGACCAGAACTTTTTTTCATTTTTGTTTTTTGAGAAAGGGTCTTACTAGTGTATTTATTTCTCTGCTATAATTAATTTATCTCAGATTTATTCAAGTATTCATCATTTCTCACCTTTACAAGCAAATAGAAGGAAACCTTTATGATATTTTTAACTTCAAGGCAGTATTTCATACCTCTTAAGAATAGAACAAAATACTTGTTGATACTTGTCAGTTTTTTCCCCCAACATGCTTGGTTCCTAGAATAGCCTAGCAACCAGAACTTGAACTTCAGTGCATAAACTTGACAAAATGGAGATCTGCCTTGGGCGCTCCTGCTCACCAGTTTGTATGTGTAGAGAAAAACTAGCGTTGCCACCCTTTTGCTCTTGATGATTTGGGACCATGCATTGTGTTTCTGATGTGTAATATCTGTGTCTCTTGTCATTGAGGTCATTGTCATGAGAAAACCCAGGACAACAGTCACGACAAACAGAAATATTTTGACAACTCCCAGTCACTGGATGCTGCTGCAGAAGAGCGCTCTGAGAGAGGAACAGGGGCGGACCCTGTATTCTCAGTTGAGAATTCAGGGAGGGACTCAGATGCCCTTAGACTTGAAAGTAAGTTGATGTGACCTGGGCTGTACTTCTGGGGGAAAATCAACTCTCGAGCTTTAAGCTTCGGCTTTTCTCTCATTTCAAGAATTTGTTTCCTCCTCCTAACAGCACTCATGTTGTAGAACCAGGAGGGTGACCCGCAGCGGTGAGGCAGAAGGGATGTTCTAATGTGCAAGTGCTTTCTACGCTTTCTCTCTCCTCCGTCTCAGTGTTTTCTGCTAGAACAAATTTGATTCATTTATGTATCAGTCTTTCTTCTAAATGTCATTACTCTAGTAAGTCTTTGAAAACAGAAAATCAGTTGTATTTACACTAACCCAGTAACATTTGAAAGTGAGGAATAATGGACATCCTACCGTTCCACTTCACGACATTTTAAGCTGTGCTGTATGGAACATCTCTTGCTGTCAATTTAGAATTGCCGAAATGAATGATGACTTTTTAGTATTTGTTGTTCTTGACCAGTAGTTTTCTGAAGTTGGAACTACACATAACTCCCACTTAAAACTCTCTTCTTTCCTCTTGGTTTCTGAAATCAATTGCTCTTCTCTAGCCTCAAGACTAATGTTTTAACTTTCATTTACTTGTTCTTTATTCTACTCTATTTGTTGAGCTACTCAGTATCTAAACTCAGTCTTCCTTTCTTATGCCTCTGTGTCTGGTCTGGAGGTAACTCATAGATACCTTTTAATACATCAATGACTTCAAATCTGTGTTTTCAGCTAAAATGTTCTCTACAACTCCAGTTCTTATGTCCGCATTTTTAGTGGACTCTTACCTTGATGTGTCAGAGGTACTTGACTTTATTTTCATCCTATTTTCTGAGCTGCCTCCATACCCACCACTATAACCAGTCACTCTCTAAGCCCTGTTGAATCTGTCATCTCCTTGTCTCTTCCCTCTGCCATTGCCTAAATTCTGTCTTTGATGTTGCGATAGTCTTTCAATTTGGTTTCCTAACTGTAGACTTTTACTTTATTCTGTATATGTGGAAAGAGACAAAAACAGAGCAAGAGAATATATATAATTGATACCTAATTTTAAAGACAGAAGCAACCACTATTACCACTTTCTGTGTGTCCACATAGTTATTTCTAAAATGCTGTTCGGATCAGGTAAGTTGCCTAGATTCAAGTTTTTCAGTGGCTGTTACCTACAAGAAGAATGCAGATTTCTTAGTTTGGGATATGAGGCAATTTGTCCCCCACTTCCTCTCCAACTGTATCACCTGCTAGTATGCTACACAGCAGGAAGTACAAACCTTTGTCATTCTTCTCTCATGGCATGCTGCCTTGGGCTCCTTGTCTTTTTGCACAGGCTGGGAATGACCCATGCATAGGCATTGCTTTAAATAGACAGAGCATTTTATCTCCCAAGATCTAGCTCAAATGCCCTTTCCCCTGTGAAATATGCATTCACAAAGGTCTCCAGACATTTAGGTGGTCCATCTACGGTCCTTTTTTTAAAGCACATTTCATGCACTATTAGTTGTGTACCTTGTCTCCCATCAGACTATGAGCTTCTTAGGTATAGTGTCTTGTGCAACTTGACATTCCTTGTGTACAGTAAATATTGGTTAACGAAACCCATCTGCCTTCCTGTGTAGGTTGGATTACTATATTTACAATTATAAAATCTTTTTCTCTTTTAATATTGTATGTAAAAAGTGATGTCTAGGAGAATTGGACCTCAAAGGGAAAGAACACCACTGGTGTGAAGGAAAACTCGGGGTGGTGGTTTTCTGCCAGTCATTACCTTCGCTTTCACAGGAAAGTTTTTAGGAAGTTGATTTAATCAGTTTTACCCAAAACTTGGACTTTAAGGAGATTAAATCTCGTTTACCAGCTCAAAAGAGATTCATTCTTAAACTGGATGGCAGTTTATTTATGATTGGGACTGTTTCTCTTAGCACAACTAAAGGAGGTTTCCTGATGAACTAAAAATCAACAGAAGTGAAACTGAGTAACACCTCAAGTGATATTTTAGTCCCATTTATAGAAACAGTATATATTCCAAAACAATACACCTCCGTAGTGACTAGGATTTTTTTTTTTTTTTAAAGAGAGAAGGACAGTGAGAGAGAGAGAAAATCAATTTTTATTGAGTTTTTCACGTGGCCTTCATTGCTCGGACACTTAGTTGTGTATGTGGGTGCTGGGGTTTGAACCCGTGTAGTTGCTCGTGCCAGGCAAGTGTCGTAACCGCTCCAGCTACTAGGATATTTATAGCTACCCAATAAGTCTTTTGTCCCTCTCAGGACAATTCACAGTAAGACCCAACCAACATCTTGCCCTTTGTCTCTGGGTTTTTTTTTTTTTTTTGGGGGGGGGGGGACATATCATTGCTTGAGACAGATTGTAACATAGTGTTTTAATTTGCTTTAGTTCCATCCTGTTCCAGTCCTAGGGATAAATGCAGTTGCACTGAGAGCACGCTTTTTCCAGGCCCCTTCAGCACCATTTAGCCTGTCTCCTAGCGTAGGTTCCTTTTCACATGGCTAATTCAGTCCGTGGTATGATGATGACTCTTCCTCTTAACTTTCAGATACTAACTCTTCTTTATCATATGTCTCAATTCTGGAAGTACCTTTTTCTTATTCCCTAGGTACTGACAGCAAGTCCACAGAATTACATATGTAAGTTAGTGCATTAACATCAGTAGGCTTTCTTCAGTGTGTTTATCAGAGTCAGAAAAACTTCACTTTGTAATACAAATAATGTGTTATAATAAAAGCTAAAATCAGACATTAAAGAATTCTTTACAAACCCATTTTTGGAGGAAAATTTAAAGATACAAATAGTTGAGTCCTCTCCAGTTGCCAGTATTATGGTAATTACTAAAATTATGTGATATTTTATAATTTACAAAGTATTATGAATTATTTACTAACCTTATGAAGTAGGTAGTATTTAGTCCATCTTATAGATGAGAAAGTTGATATTCAGAGCAATTAGGAATCTTGCCTGAGATCTTCAGCGGGTGGTGTGACTAAAATTCATCCTCAGACCTTCAGACCTTCTCATAAAATAGGGGTTTCATGATTTAGAATTGATTCATTGATTGAGTTGATTGTCTTGGGGATTAAACCCAGGGGCTCGTGTATGCTAGGTGAGCACTATACTACTGAACTGCATCTCCAGCCCTTTTATTTTTTATTTTGAGACAGGATCTGACTAAGTTGCCCAGACTGGCGTTGAGCTTATAATCCTCCTGCCTCGGCCTCCCATGTTGCTGTGATTACAGGCATGCACACCTGGCAGAACTTTAGTTTTTTAATTGATGAGGACATTTGTAAAGAAAGCTAGCATCTAGTCCTACCATTAGTTGAAAAAACAAAATAGCTTAATGTCAGAAGAGTACAAAGGTGATTTCAGAACGAAGGTCAGTCTTTGTCAAAAATAGACAGTTGACAACCTTAGCCCAACAAATGTGTCTGTATGAGAAAGTTTTATTTACATGTCCTTTTTTTTTTTTCCTCGTTTGCTAAGGATCGGTGAAAATGTGTCACTGATCAACACTTGAAAATCACTGCTTTATCTCATCATGTAGTCCAGAATCCTTTCTGGTGAATCTTAGCAGTAGAAGGAAGAACATAGGTTTTGTAGTCAGAGATATTGTCATGCCCTGGCTCTACCACCACTAGTTGTTAAATCTTGAGCATATTATTTAACCTTCCTCAGGCCCCTTCATCCTGAGGAAGACTAGAAACCTTTGCCTTTATTTAAAAAAATAAAAAAATGCTTCCTAGAATGATTTTGTGTGATTAAATGAAATTACTTTGGGAAGCTTTTATTTTAGTTCCAGTTATACAATTTAAATTCAGTAAAACATTCACTTCTACAAACATAGGCATGAGAACTTATTCAGGACTTAAGAGACTGCTTGTGAGCAAAACTCCTCACAAGGACATACATATAATATATGCTCAGTAAATGTTTGCTTAGTTAAAGGGAACCCTGATATTTTTGTGCAAGAGTTATTAAGGAAAGATTGATTCCCTATTTATTTTTCTAGGTTATCTTCTTGGATTTTCTGTTTTCTCTTGCTTTACTGACCTGGCTAAAAGAAGGAAAAGCACTACTGGTAGAAATGAAAACTCAGGATTGTCATTCTCTGCTCAGAAGTGAATCATTTCCTTTCCTACCTTAGTTTGAGTAATTTAAGACTTTTGTGCTTTCTGATTATTGGCTGGAAATGTTATGCCACCTTTTTTTTGTATCAGATCTTAAGCAAATCTGCAGCTTTACTGTCTGACTTCAAATTAGATTACTGCCATTTAAAGAGAACTCCAGGAAGTATTTCCCAAGGCCCTCCAGTGGCAGAGTCCTAATTTGGAGCCAACTTTGTGTAAGTCCTTAGTATACTATTCCTATTTTGTGAGGCAAAGGTATATATTCCCTCTGTTGTATAGTTATTAAAGGTAAAATGTGCCCTGCTTGTTTTCAGAAACCACAATTTAGTACTCATAGCCATTACTACTACTCATACAAGAATTTCTGGAGCAGATTTTTTTTTTAATTCATTCGACATATGTTGGGAACATGAGGCTCAGCTGGCTTGTAGAAGAACTGGTGGTAAACAACTCTAAGGGGTTCAGCTGACTTGTAATTAGCAAATTGCCTGACCGCATGACTAAGCTATTCGGCCACTCATTTGTTACAATTGGAGAAAGGTGTTTGCATTGTACCCTATTGGCTGTTGTAATGGATAAATAGAGTAGCAGCTAGTCAGGTAAAGGAAGCAGCCAAAGAGAAAGCATAGAACCAGAGGAGAAGCAGCAGAGACGTCAGAGAGATCAGCAGCTTAGAAGATTCAGGTCCCGTGTTCCAGCCGCCGGCGTTCACCCCGTTGTTCCCGGCTCCCCCACCCTTCCTAACAGCCCCTCGGAGGACAGTCCAGCATTAAGCCGTTCTACCCGCTTCTCGCACAGGAACGCTGCGAGGAGCGACTCCTCTCCCCCCTTCCCCAGACCTGTCCTGCCGGCGCCAGCGGCCGGTTGTCAATGTCCTGCTGGCCCCCCGGGGAACGGCCAAAGTCCCCCGAGGCCGTTTCCGCCGCTCCCCGCTCCAGAACCCAGGGCGGGGAGCTACAGACATAGTCTTACATATTGGAGGGAATCGTCCTTACATATTCATACATAGATGGATATTGACAAAGTAAGTTAAGGCTGATCCTAGTCTAGGATCTTTCCCCTTCAACCCGTCGCTGTTTCCATGTCTGGAAGAGATGTTTTGAGTCTGATTCTGAAAGGAAGACTTTCCTTTGCTGGCCATTTCTTTGACTATGTGATCCTTACTGCCCATCAGGTCTGTTGTAAATCCTCACCTTTCCATCCTTTGCTCCCCAAAACTCTTCTTGAAACCTCACTTCCAAGATTGTTAATGATGTTTCTTATCAAATACAGTCACCCTCCTCTCCTTGTCTTTGATTTCTGCTCCCTCTCAGTGTCCCGAGCACATCATCGATTGGCTTCTGCCTCTCCCTGGATGCCACTTTCTGTTGTCGTCATTGCCCATGTCATTTCACCATTTTCATCGATTCAGTTTCGTCATTCTGCTTCATCCGTTTTCATCTTTCCTAATAAACAAGCCGAAGTGTGACGACTTGTTCCTAGTTCTTCTTCATGAGATTGACGATCAGTCTTTTTTCACAATATCACATCTCCTTAGGTGCTTGAAGATGGTTATTGTTCCTGACCCCACCCTGCATTCCCCTTTAAAGTCATTCCTCTTTGCTTCCTTAGCAAAATGTCCTCATGTCCTTCAACCACTCCTCTTATATTATGGCTTCTAGTCTTAACATCATCTTTGAAGTGTTATATCTGGAATTTTTAAAAATCTTTCTAGCAAAATACTTTTCAAGACTGATTTTTAGTATGGCTGCTATTCCAACCATGGCTCACCCTTGGTTTCTTTAGTCCTTCGTTCGACATGGTTTCAAGTACTTTTACCAAGTCTCTCTTCACTGAATGTGCTATTTTGGAAGCCTCTTAAGCTGAGGTGGCCAGATTTAAACGTGAATCTCAGGTGTGTTCGGAAGTTGCAAACTTGTGCAGAGCTGCTTTTTATTTTAGTCTGGCTATATGTGCTCCTCTCCATCTCAGCACTTCTTCTAGCACCCATGACAATGACCTAACATGGCTCAAACTCAAATGTTGCTTGGCCCAGCACCCTGGGATAAACTTCATCCAAATGAAAAATACGAATTCATGTAAAGCTCACTGTGAGTGCTGATATCCTCTTCAACTTCACAATATTTATTCTCCTTCTAGTGTGAAAATGATGCCTAGTTAAAGGAAAAAAAAGATAAAAAATAGAGATGTGGATCTCAGGCTCTGTTTTCAGTTTTTATCATTCCATCTGTCCCACAGGCAGCAAGCCTAAGATTAACTTCTTGCTTCAAGCTTAATTTAAATCTTGAGATTCCCCTGTAATCCAGATCTCTCACCAGAATTCTGTCCCCAGCTGTGGAGAGCGCCTGTGCAGGACAGTGTTCCGCAGTATCTGGAGATGAGTTTCTCTGTCCATTCTAGTCTAGACCTTAAATTTCATGGTTCTGATATTCCAGCCCTCAGCACGTGGCTGAATAGGTAGCAATAAATATTCAGGTGAGTTAATGAGTAAGTGTCAAAATCCAAACTCTTAAGCTGGTTGCTCTTCTCCTGACTCCATTTTCTTTGTAAATTAAATAGCATTCTGTTTCCACGTTCACGGATCGTAAACAGCCCACTGTTTCACCTTAGAGTTTAAAATCTTGAAATCATCTTTAAGCCTTCCCTATTGTTTTTTATCCACTAAAATTTCTTCACATACATCTTCTTCCTCACTTCTCAAAAATGTTTCATGTCTTCACCGTATGCCAGCCCACCTTAGACCATAAAATATCTTTTCTGATTGAGCTCTTTGTCTTCTGTCCTCTCTACCGCCTTATTAACAGCACTCCCCACATACAAACAACAGCTGATTTACTACTCCAAGACTTTGACCATCACCATGCAGTGGCCCTCTCTCATCTTATTCTTCTGCTTCAGAAATAAGAAGCTTCCTTTACAAGGAAACCTCTTCCTGACTTTTTCAGTTTTAATGTCATCTGTCTTCCCTGAGAATTTTATTCACTGATACCTGCTATACACATTTCATCATGCTAATTAATTTGAAATTAGTAGCACCTTCACACATGTCTTCCTTAACTCCTATGTGTGTGCATGAATCTGTGCATGTGTGTTTTCTTAAAAGCATCACCCTGGAGAGTGCCCTCCCTGGCTCCTACTCTGTTTCAAAGCCTGCCTCAGTAGTCATGCTTTCTCTGAGAAGCAGCGACCAAAAGCCATTTTTCTTTAAGCCTATATTCTTTGCTGGTGACAAATCTGTAATAAACCTTTTCTTGTTTCAAGACCAGGTTCAAGGAATACTATGATAGGCATAGGAGAAGGAAGAAAAAGAACCTAAGATCAGACAAGGAATTCTTAGGAACAACTCTGAATACAAGTCAGATGCCAGCAACTCTTCCAGTGAAGTTGCCGTTTGAGGGCCCATTAGCATTCCTGTCCAGCTGTGTTCCTGGGTGATCTGTGGAGAGCTTTTTACATCACAGAGTGCACCAAACACAGTGTTAAAGACATAGTCTTTGACTTTATATTGCATGCCATTCAGCAAGGTTGACAGGGCATTAACAATTGATAAGGTAGACCTCAGAGTTTAAAGTCTTGAATTGCCAGCAGACAAAGCCAAGACAAGAGAAGCAGATCCTCAAGAATCTCATGGACCGAGTAACTCCTGGGTTCCCAGTAATGCCTTCCACAGCCGTGTGTCTGCTGTGTGCCAGGTACAATTTTGGACCTTAGGGATATTGGAACAAAAAAGAACCTGAAAATCAGGCCGCTTAGTCAGTCTTATTTATACTGCTGGCCACATAATTTCAGTGTAACTGACCACTTCTGTCTGAATATCCTAAAGAAAAAGCTTCGAGAAACCCATATGCTTATTTCAGAACTCAATTAAAAATAATAATATTTATAATAAACAGTAGAAACAAGCAGATTGGGTTTGGAAACCTAAAAGGAGGTTACTTGAAAAGACAGCAGTACATTTTATAGTCATTTGTGAATGCATAGAAGCACCCTATAGCTTTTTTAAGAAAGAGTTAACACTTAGAGATTTCTAATAGTACCTGCTTTCTGTAATTGAAAATGGGATAGGAGGCGGAAATGCCACCAGAGCTGAGGATGACTCTGCTGACCTGCAACTATATGGCTCAGAGCTCTAAGTCCTCTGCATCTGTGGCAGTCAGCCATGTTTCTCACCCCAGCCCCTCAGCATCTCTGAGATGGTTGCACTGCAACTGTAGATCTTGTCAGTGTGAGTATGAGCACCCTGACGTTGCCTTACTAATCCCCTGTTTTAAACCCCACAAGCCAGAATCACCAACCAAAGGTCATTGCACTGGAACAACAAACAGACTGGCATTGTGGGAGCCGGCAATCCAGAGCTCTCAGGTTAATCAGTGAGTACTTTGTTATAAAAGGAGAACTTTGTTATTTGCTTTTATGCCCTACCCACTTCCAAAAAAAGGATGAGTGATAACTTTCACAGAGCACACAACCTAAGAGCCAGCCATTAATTCAAAATAAACTGCAAAACAGTAAAAATTTAGAAAATTCTGTGAGGAAACAGGATAATCTGCTCTGAACCTCCTTGTTTTCTCGGCATAGAAGGGAACTTGAAGGGTAGTATAGGCTTCAGGTGAATAATAAAAGAAACATGGAATTCTTAGGGGAGAGAATCTTTGCTAGGTCATTGCACTAAGATGCATCCATGGGAGTCTTTATATACTTGAACAACTTAAATAATAACTTGGAAACCATTTTAGGAAGAAAGTACACTAGTGCATGATTTTTTAACCAGCCGTTAGTGAAATGGAAGGCTTCTTCTGGAATTAGGATACTTTTCCATTGAACAAATCATTGTTCAGTTAGGGTAATTAAGCCATCTGTATGGGCTGGCCACACAGCTGTGATTTTTCATGATATTTGCAAAAAGCTGGAAGTTTCTCACATATTAAATAAATAACACTGTAATAAATTTCAACTTTGCCATCTATGTCTTATATGTAGAACAAGTGGATCTTTTTCAAAACATAACACACAGCACAGCTGTCCTCATGCTCACTGGTGATCTAATCTGTGATCGTTTGCCATCTAGCTGCTGCCGCTGTTCTTGAACAGATTTTTAACAGCAATTAGATGGCAAAGATAATATGAATTTTGAAGATGCTGAACGGTATTGTCATGAAGGTGGGCTACAGAAGTGCCCCTCTGTGAGAGGGTTGGAGTCACTAAGTACTTGAATGGGAACTATATAATTTTTAATAACATGCTGACTCGCAATTCCAGGTACAGTTGTTGAGGAAAGCAATGGTTCTGATGAGATGGAAAATTCAGATGAAACAAAGATGTCAGAAGAGATCCTGGCTTTGGTGGATGAATTTCAGCAGGCATGGCCTCTGGAAGGCTTTGGGGGAGCACTGGAGATGAAGGGGCGGCGTCTAGACTTACAGGGTATACGTGTGCTGAAGAAAGGTCCCCAGGATGGAGTGGCCAGAAGTTCTTGTTATGGAGACTGCAAAAGTGAAGATGATGAAGCAACAGAATGGGTAAGAATTTACCAACTCAGCCTTCATGAAGTTACAACCCAGGTCTGGAGGTGGGGGCTCCTGGTATGCAAAGTACAAAGTTTTGTTGGGACACTACTTTACATTCCAGGAAAGCCTTCAGGAAGCATTTTTTATTTCCTTTTTTTTTTTTTAACTTTTTAAAAATTTCTATTCATTTTTTTTAATCTGTTTTTTTATTTTCCAACATGTAGTTATATATATGATGGTGGTATGTGAACCCAGGTCCTCGCACATGGCAGGCAAGGGCTGTACCGCTAAGCCACCTCTCCAGCCCCATTTTATGTTTCTTATGCGTTAATACTCTTCTGGGAGATGGGAGGAAGTGAAATGGGTTTGAAGACACACCCTTCAAACTTTCTGTAGACTTGGAACTGCCCAGATCAGATATCTTTCTTTCAATGTTCTCTATACAGTCTTCAAGATTACATTATTTTCTTCATTTCATTAACCATGTTTCTTTTTCTTTTGTCTTTTTCATTGCTGGGAATCAAATCCAAGGCTTTGTGCATGCTAGGCAAGTACTCTTCCATTGAGTTACATCTCCAGTCCCATTTTCCACTTTAGACTTTAAGAATTAAACTTAGCCCCATATGGTGGTGCATGCCTGTTGTATTCCCAGCCCTCACAAGACTGAGGCAGAAGGATTACTTGAGCCCTATTCTTTAAGACCAGTCTGGGCAACATAACAAGACCTTGTTTTCAAAAATAAATACATAATTTTTCCGTTTCCATCCATTTACCTATAAAAGTCATGATATATCATTCTTCCTGATAGCTGAGTAGAAGTCCATTATATATATATAAAACAGTTTTTAGATCCATTCATCCAGTAAATAGTATCTAAGTTACTTCCATAATTTATTCCATAATTTAGCTACTGTAAATTGAGCTGCTGTAAACACTGATGTAGCTGTATCTCTGTAATAAGCTGATTCTAGCTCTTCTGCAAAAATACCCAGTGTGGGATAGCTGGGTCTTACAGTAGTAATTCAGTCCCTAATTTTTTGAAGAGTCTCCAAACTGCTTCCCAGAGTGGCTGTACAAGCTTGCAGTCCCACCAACAGAGTATTAGTGTTCCTTTCTCCCTACAACCCCTCCAGCATCTGTTATTGTTCGTATTCTTCATTTTTGCCATTCTGACTAAAGTGAGGTGGAATCTCAGTGCAGTTTTAATTTGCATTTCTCTGACTGCTAGTGATGTAGAACACTTTCTCATATATCTTTTGGCTTTTTGAACTTCCTATGTTGAAAAGTTTCTGTTTGGGCTGGAGTGGTGGCTCAGCAATTACGATGCCTGCTCAGCATGCATGAGTACATGTGTTCAAACCCCAGCACCACATACACAGTGAAGTCTCGCAGCAACGAAAGCCACATGAAAAACTAAATAAAAATTATTTCTCTTCTTTCTCTCTCTGTCTCTCACTCTCACTCTCACTGTCCCTCTTTCTTTAAAAAAAAAAAATGACCTTAAAAAAAAAGTTTCTGTTTAGGTCCATAGCCCATTTATTAGAGTGTCTGTGTTTTTGATGTCAATTTTTTGAGTTCTGTGTATATTCTGGGTATTAGCCCCCTGTCCAAGAAGTAGGAAGCCATGATTTTCTCCCATTCCGTGGGTTTTCACTTGACACTCTTCACTAATTCCTTAGCTGTGCAGAAGCTTTTCAGTTTAATGGCATCCCACTCATTAATTCTTGGTTTTAATTCTTGCACTATGGGAGTCTTGCTAAGGAAGAAGATGCCTACCACAATATGGTAGAGTGTTGATCCTATTTTTTCTTCTGATTATTGTATGGTTGCTGGTTTAATTCCTAGTTCTTTGATATATTTCAATTTGATTTTTGTGCAGGGTGAGAAATAAACAATCTAATTGCAGTTATCTCCCTGTGGCTGTCCAATTTGTCCAACACCATTTGTTGAATAGGCTGTCTTTCCTGCAAGCTATATTTTTGCCCCCTTTGTCAAATATCAAATGGTTAAAGATTTGTGGGTTAGTCTTAGTGTCTCCTATTCTGTTCCGTCGGTCTTCCTGCCTATTACGATACCAATACCATGCCATTTTTGTTACTACAGCTCTATAGTATAATTTCAGATCAGGTATTGCAGTACTTCTTGTTTGATTTGGCGGGGGGGGGGGGTTGTTTTATTTTGTTTTGTTTTGTTTTGTTTTTTTGCTTAGGAGTGCTTTGGCTATTCTGGGGTTTTTATTGTTTCAAATGAATTTGAGCATTGAGTTTTCTACATCTGTGAAGAATGGCATTCAAATGTTTTCTCTCAGATGGAATCTACAGTAAGACCTAATATAGAATGAAAGTTAGTCAAGTTTATTTAATAGACCCACACAATTTAAAATAACACGTGAACTGTGGGAACTATAGCAATGAAGGGGAGAAGGAGAAGAGGGAGATGGATACTGTAGAATGTACTCGACTCCCATGAGAAGCCCATATATTGGTAGGCAGGCATATAAATCTTATAATTTCAATGTTTAAAGTACATATATAATATATATAGTCATTTATTTCTGTAACAGAGGAACTACAGAGGAGTCATGAGATGGGGGAGTGGGAGAGGCTGGGGAGATCCTTGGCAAGGATCAGGTTTAAACTGCTCTGTGAGTACATATGCATGTATGAATGTGAACCAGCGAATCCCTTCATTATGTAAGACAATATTGAACTGATTTTTTAAAAAGTACAAAATAAATAAATAAATAAAAGAATTAAACTTAAGGAGAGGACTTAACCCTAGAATGGATCCAGATTTTCTGTTTTCCTTTTTAAACTTTATATTTTTTTAAAAAATATTTTAATTGCCACATAATTAATTATACATATTTATGGATCTTTCTTTCATTTTTTTCTCTTATGGTTACTAGAGATTGAACCCAGGGGCATGCTACCACTGAGCTGTAGTCCCAGCCCTTTTTTATTTTGAGACAGGCGACACTGAGTTGCCTGGGCTGGCCTCAAACATGCAAACCTCCAGCCTCAGCCTCAGCCTCCTGAGTAGCTGGAGTTATAGGTATGGCCAATAAGGCCTGGCTCCAGTGGATATTTCAAACATCTGCACAATGTCCACTGATAAAATTGGCATAATTAGCAATCTATCTGGATTATCCATAAAACCATTGATATCCATGGTGAGTGACAGATTTCATAATTGGCCTCATTTGTCACTGACATATTTCTGTTTCCCAGATCACTTTCCAGGTCAAACGTGTAAAGAAACCCAAAGGAGATCATAAGAAAGCTCCTGGGAAGAAGGTAGAATCAAGTCAGGCAGAAAATGGACATCGTAACCAAGCAAACCTGGAGATCACTGGCCCCAAGGTGGCATCTCCTGGACCACAAGGTAAATGTGAATATTGAAATATGCTAGTTTCTTTTAGATTTCACTGTCTCTGTGTGTGTGACATAGAATAGTTCAGGTGAGAGGATAAAACAGCAAAATCAGTTATAAGTATAAAAGGTGTACTTTGACGTTCACTTGATATTTTTTTACCATCTACTATTTTGCTTATCTTTTTATCATTTTAAGCTTAAATAGCTACTTCTTAACATGATAGTCCAGTATAATATATGAAAGTGTTAGTTTTGAACAGACTTCCTAAGCTCAAACACAAATTCTGGCACTTCTGTTCCTCAAGTTTCTTATGTATAAAATGGGATATAATCACATTACTGAATATGATGGTAATAAGGATTATATGACTTTATAAAGCACTTAAAATAAACTGGGAACATGGGGCTCAGTAAGTAGTATTTGTGCCAGATATCTGCTCCCCATAGTTTGGCATGTACTTTCAGAGTTTTGTAATTATCCTGAAGCCAACTCTGGACTGCAGGGTCAGGGCCATCCATGCAATTGCCTTTCTTTTCCAGCAGTTAAATATTGGTGATAGAATTCCTTTTTAAAATGTTATATTCTTTTTTATAAGGGTATTTTTACGATCTTAGACTAAAATTCATTTCATTAAAATGAGTCTTCTTTGATTTGGTACAAGTATTACCAAAGCTGAAAGTAAAGGGCACAAAATGAAGTATAAAGAATGGGGTCGACATGGTGAATCCCAGGATGAACCTGCAGTAAATATGGAGGACACTAAGCAAGATTTTTTTGTATGACTTGAGTTAAAAGATTGGATTACTTCTGTTAAAGGAAGCTGGCATTTGCTATGAAATAATAGAAGACAATACTCTGTCTGTTAGGTCCACCTCAGTATCAGTGAAAAAGATGTCCATTCCTGTTGGGGATCCCCCAACATGAGGTCCAGCTGGCTTGTAGAAGAATTGGTGGTAAACAACTCTGACCCAGCTGGCTTGTATCTTCCTTAGTGACGTAATGCCTGACCGCAGGACTAAGCTATTTGGTCACTCATTTGTACAATTGGATAAACGTGTTTCACTATACCCCTATTGGCTGTTGTAATGGATAAATAGAGTAGCAGCTAGTCAGGTAGAGCGAGCGGCCCAAGGAGAAAGCAGCCAAAGAGGAAGCAGCCCTGTCCAGAAGCAAGCAAGCAAGCAAGCAAGCGAGCGAGCAAGGAAGCAGCCCTGTCCTGAAGCAGCCAGAGAAGAAGCACGGAAACAGCAAGCAGCAGCCAGGAGCAAAGCTGCCTGAGAGACCACCGCCTGCTGCCTGAGAGAGTCAGAGAGGCAGCAGCAGCAGAGACGGCAGAGAGATCAGCAGCGGTAGAAGATGCAGACAGTAAGAGCCTCGGCTGCAGAAATAAGGACTCTGGTATGGCAGTAGAAACAAGGACTATGAATGTGAATAGCCTT
>PVKS010016229.1:0-44344 GCA_004027875.1 Aplodontia rufa
TATCAGTAATATATTTTCTGCATAATATCGTTTAGGAAAAAATTTTAGTCATTTGGCAAGGCAATCATTCCAGCAATTTTAAATGCATAAACTTTTAAAAAATAATTATATATGAATTCATATATAAGATGTTGTGGATGCATATGTTTCTGAATACTGCTCAGTAGCATTTACTACTTACCTTCTATATTGCTGGCAAAATCCCTCAACATTAAGAATTTGATTTTTTTTAATAATTAAAGATCAGTCTGAAATTACAACTTAAATAGATTATGTAACAAGGACTTGGATACTACTTTTATCTGCAAACATCTAATGGGTGCTGAAAGAAGCATTAACGACTTGACATCTCTGCATCTATTTTGCATCTATATCCTTTCTTTGAGTCCCCTTGAATTCCAGGAAAAACATATTTGATTTATAAACATCTTGTCATGGGTTGAAGATACCTTCCCAGGCAACAGCAGTTTTCTTTCTGACCAAGCTCCCACCTGGCCAATCCTAAAATAACCATGGGCCAGGACTTTCCTGATAAGGTTCACCGCTTTAGCAGCCATGCAAACCCCAGAGCTATGGAAAGTCTCAACCCTTTACCCATTCTCTTCTCTATAAAACCTCAAAGTTACTGTCAGTCCTTCCAAGAAAGATGTTCCATTGTCTTTTTTGTGGAACTACACTGATTGAAGTTCACTTCACCTTTTCAAGTTACCATTTCCCTTTGGTTTTGGGCATGAGTGGCCAAATCAGGCCAGACCCAATTTGCTAGATCTACAGAGTCAGGCCTCTGGTCTAGGACTCCAATACTGTGGGTAATCAGAAAAAACAACAATAACAAACAAACAAACAAACTGGGGACTATTTTACTTCACACTTTTTTTTTAACACATTGTGGATACATTTTTATAATTTAATATTGCAAAAATGACTCAGAGACTGTTTTTGCTAAAAGTATTCACTCTTCTTTTGAGTCTATAGATGTTCAGTGACTAATTATGCCTTTTTTACCTTAAATTTTGGTTCATATTCCTGCTCAATTCTGCAGGCTGAATTTGTCTAAACCACTGTAGGCAGTGTTTGTCTGAAGCAAGTGATTCTCCCCCTACAAGGCTGAAAGATATTAAGAGTAATTAAGGTATTTTTCAAGATTTGCAGTGATATGAATATCAGTGGATTATTATTTTTTTATTTTTTAGATAGAAAGAGAGAGAGAGAGAGAGAGGGAGAGAGTAGGAGAGAGAGAAAAATAATCAATTTTATTTTTTCATCAGGCCTTTGTTTCTCCACCACCACTTAGTTCTGTACATGCCAGGCAAATAGTTGAACTGCTGAGCCACCACTCCAGCCCCAACTCATAGCTTTTCTGACATCCTATTCCAGATCACCAGGAAGGTGCCTAGAAGTCTCCAGTCATTGTGCTAAACATAAAGGCCTAACTCCATTTTCCCCTTCTGATTTTCCCTTTCTCTTGTAACACTAGAAGTCCAAGAAGTTTCCAGAGAGGGGACTCTTAACTCAAGAAAAGTGGTGTTCTTAAAAAACATCACAGAGATGATTTTAAGAATACATTAATTGGAGGCACAGAGATTTATTTAAGAAAGCAGAGCCACAACCCATGGAGAATGTGGACTATCTCAAAACTAAGAAACACATCTGTGGTAAAGCAAAGGATACAGATTCAAAGAAGGAATGACAGACATTTCAAGAATGAGGAACAACAACTCCTTGGTCTGGGGTGTTAATATCTACAGAAGAACAGTATCTAGGGACTGAACTACAGTTAGAGTCATGGAAGAGTTACAAGATTTCATGCCAGTTTTTATACCACTTGCTCATTGTTTTCACATCATGTTATTTTTGTGGTCAAGGATCCGGTTGAAGGCATGGTCTGGGTTGCTCATTAGATACTTGTTCTGAATTCCAAGAGTTCACGGTGTGTCCTGCATTCCAGAGGCATACTGAAGCTTCTCTTTTGAGATTCAATATGTACTTTTTGCATCCACAAAATTTTTGAGTCGTTCTCTCTCATAGTCGCCTTCAATTCCAGTTACAACAGGTGTGAAGTGGTAAATATCCTCCAACACCAGCAACTTTCTTATCACTAATTATGATCAACCACAGCTTGACCAAGACTGCTTGATTGTCAGATATTTTATTTTTTATTTTGTTTTACTTTTTAACTATGTGAAATATAAACAATGTTCATAAGAGAAAATGTGAAACTTGATTTATTCTTTGCTAATGAACTCCTTTTAAATTATCCTAACAATGTGGTCTATTGATATTTTGATTTCTACGGGAAAATATATGCTTACCTCCATCTCCTTTAACCTCATTAATTATTGTTTCTTATTCTAGGACAATTACTCTTCTAGATTACATTTAGAATAAATTATGTTTTTCTAATATCTATTTTGAGTGCTTGAATAAGATCTTGTTGAATAAATAGTTTATGAGTAGCAAAAAGTTTCAAAATTTAAGTCACAATATCTCAGAACATGATATAGAGTTTGTTTAGAGCTTTTATTTTTAGTAGCAATGATCATTTCAGTGTGCTATATATTTGTAGTCATTCCTGAGGTTTAGAAGAAGTAACCTATTTTCTCATACTAATATTGTAGGGCGATTTCACATTTTAATTTTATTAATAATATTTGTGTTTGAATGTTTCCTTATATACATTTTGGGTAGCAAAACACATGGTTTTCAAGTATTTATTCCATTATTATATTTTCTTTGGCTTAAGATAGAATCTCTGTACTATTTTTCTATAGTGCAGAGGAGAGTAAATATTCTAGTTTTATTTTTAACTATACTAGAAATACCTTTTCTATTTAACTACATTAATATTTTCTGTAGGTTTTTGTACTAAATTTGATTCATTTTAAAGTTAATAATATATGTTATGCCTTGTAAAATTATTTTCCAACAATGAGTAGTGAAACTACAGAATGATTCAATTTGACAATATTTTAGTTTATCTGTTGATCATTGCCTTCCTGGAACACACACTAATTGGCTATGGTACCTTATGCTTCATTATTAGACTTAATATTTTAAGACTTTTAATGTATTTATGTATGTTGTAAATGTATATGTGCATTTTTTTTTTGTTTTTGTTTTTTTGCTTTACTGGAGATTAAACCAGGTGTTGTACCACTGAACTACAACTTCAATCCTTTTTATTATTATCATTTTTTTTTTAATTTTGAGACAGAATTTTTTATGTAGTTGCCGAGGATGGCCTTGAACTTGAGTTCTCCTACCTCCCCTTCCCAAGTTGCTAAGAATACATATGTGTGCCACTGTGCCCCACCATAAAAGTTTAAATCTTCTCTACAAAGTATCATTTCAAATGGATTGGCACTGTTTTCACATTTTCTTATGGTGGGTGTTAGGATTATCTTATCCTCAAGTCAAAGATTGACTTGATACATAATCTTCTATGACTTCAAAACGTTTATATGCCTCTGATAGGACCCTGGCTGGAGCAGCCCCCATCTAGGTAAAAACTGGCCCAGGGAGGACTCTTTAGGTCTGGGCCCCAGAATAAGCCCAGGATCCATGGGAGTAGAATCCCTGCCTGTAGCAGCCCTCACCAACCAGATGTGTGTCTGTGTGTGTCTGTCCAGGCCTCTTATAGTCCTAACCAGCAGGAACTCAGGACACCACTGGTAGGACTCATGTCCAGAGCTGCCCCTGCTCAGGACCAACTGGAAGAAGAACCCAGCCTGAAGCAGCTCCTGCCTACCTGATGCCCCACATGCCAGTCTGGACTTCTTTTGGTCCTTGCAGGCAGGCACTCAGAAACCGACTGGTAGGACCCTCATTTTGTAGCAATCCCTGCCCAGCTTAGGACATGCCCCGTCCTCTTCTGCTACCAGCACATGCCAAGGACAGACTGGAGGAGCATCCCTGCCTGGAGCAGCCCCCAGCCCAGGCCTTTTCTCTCTCTCTCTCTCATTGTCCCTCTCTCTCAACAACAACAACAACAACAACAACAACAAAAAGACTCATCTGACTTTTCAGCTCAGACTCTAAAAGCAAGAAGATCATGGGAGGAGGTCTTGCATAACTGAATGCACAAAACATGCAGTCAATAATACTATACCCAGCAAAACTCACTTTCAAATTTGAGGTGGAAATAAAACTTTTCATGATAAGATCAAACATGTAGCATTCATGAACAGAAAATCAGCATTACAAAGAATCCTCAAAGATAAACTCCAGATAGAAGACAAGCAAACATTCCTCAAAACCCACAAATATAGGAAATTCAATAAAAGTATATTCTATCAAAAGATAACTAAGACAGCACAAAACAAATAAAACACAATGACTATGAACCACTACCACATAACTATTTTAACACTGAATGTGAATGATCTCAATACATCAATCAAAAGACAGACTAGCAAACTGGATAAAAAAAAATAACAACAACAAGAACATGCTGCTTATAGGAAACCTGCCATATACCAATGCCACCCACAGATTAAGGGTGAAAAGATTTTTTAAAAAATCTACCTGGCATACCACCCAAGAAAGCAAGATGGAGTTGCAATTCTTATATTCTGACAAAGTGGATTTCAAACATAATCAGAAGAGATAAAGAAGGCCACTACATCCTAGTAAAGGAAACAATACAACAGGAAGATATAACCATAGTAAATATATACTCTCCAAACATCAGTGCCCCCAAAAATGTGAAAAAATTACTGCAAGACATAAAACCACTTGTGACCTCAACACAATAGTACTGGGAGACTTTAATTCTTCTCTGTGACCAATAAACAGATCATCAAAGCAAGAAAAATGATAAAGAGCTCTCCAGACTAAAGAACACCATAAATCAAACAGACTCAACAGACATCTACAGAATATTCCACCCCAAATTGGCAGAGTACACCATCTTCTAAACAGCACATGGATCCTTCTCCAAAATAGATCATATTCTATTTCAGAAAGGAAATCTTAGCAAATATAAAAATTTGTTATTATTTCATGTATCCCATCAGACAATGATGCCATGACACTAATGATTAATAGCGAAAACAGTAGAAGAGGTCTGGAACAGTGGCTCTGTGGTTACAGCACTTTCCCGGCATGGGCAAGTACATGGGGTTCAAAGCCCAGCACCCACATACAAAACTAAGTGTCAGAGCTATGAAAGCCATGTGAAAAACTCAATGAAAATTGATTCTCTCTCTCTCACACATTATCCGTCTCTCTTAAAAAAAAAAAACAGTACCAGAAAATGCACATATGCGTGGAGATTGAATAACACCCTATTAAATGAAGAAATGGATCCAAGAGGACATGAGGACATGAGAACAGAAATTAAGGAATTCATGGAAAAGAATGAGAATGAGAATGAGAATAACATATCAAAACCTCTGGGACATCATGAAAGCATTCTTAGGGGGAATTTTATAGCACTGAGTGTCCACTATAAGAATCAGGAGAGATCCCAAACAAAAAAGCTTATGCTCCAACTTAAATCTCTACAAAAGGAAGAACAGTCTAATCCTAAAGCCAGCAGAAGACAGGAGATTATTAGAGAATCATGGCCTGTGATCCCTCTGACAGGGGACTAATATTCAAAATTTACAAAGAATTAAAAAAACTCAATAACAAAAACACAAATAACCCAATCAATAGATGGGCCAGAGAGCTAAACAGAAACTTCTCAACAGAGGAAATTGAGCAAGCCAATGAATACATGAGAAAGTCTTCTAAATCACTGGTAATCAGAGAAAAGCAAATCAAAACTACCTTAAGATTTCACCTCTCTCCAGTCCGACTGGCAAAGATGAAAAATACAAACAATAACAAATGCTGGAGGGGTTGTGGGGAGATAGGAATACTACCACACTGTTGGTGGCATTGCAAACTGCTACAGCCACTCTGGAAAGCAGTGTGGAGAATCCTTAAAAAATTAAGGATGACCCAGCCATCTCTCTTCTGGGTATTTTCCCAGAGTAGTTAGAATTGACACATTACAGTGACACAGTAAAATCTGTGTTCATAACAGTTCAATTTATAATAGCTAAATTATGAAATCAACCCAGATACCCATCACTGGGTGAATGGATCCAAATGCTGTGGTATATGTATACAATAGAGTTTTACTCAGCTATTAGAAATAATGATGTTGCATCCACTGAAGGTAAATGTATGGTAATGGAAGAAATTATGCTGAGTGAAGTTAGCCAAACCCACAAATTCAAGGGCCAAATGTTTCCCTTATTTGTGATGGCTGAAGCTAAACACAGGCTTGGGGAAAAGGTAAATAAATTAATAGATTAGACCCACAGAACAAAAATGCAATTTGTTAATATTTATGATATACAGTGTGAAAATACTGCATAAGATATTTGAACAAGCTATTTTGTAAGACCTTACAGAAACATTAATGCTTAATCCTATTGTCAATATAAATCAAAAGAATAACAAGGAATGATAGGAAGGGAGGAGAAGGGGAACTGTTGGAACTGAGATAAAGCAAGGTACATTTCAAGCATTTATAAATATGTCGCTGTATACACTATAGTTATGTATATAAAATGTTCTTCATAATTATAAGAATTATGACACTGTACTTGGGTTTTTTGTGGAAAAATATAAGACCCAGAAGTGAGACAATGGATTGGGGGATGGGAGGAAGGAGGTATAGGAATGCAGGAGAGTGGGGATATTGACCAAATTATATTGCTATCTAGTGTGTATTTAGGAATATGTGACAACAAATTAAATCATTATGTACAACTACAATGCAAAATAAAGATAAATAAATAGATCAAAGCTGAAATCAATGAAATGGAAAAATTTCTAGACATAAATAACATCCCCAAAGTGACACAGGATAATATTGAAATAGAAAACATCCGAGTACCAAGCACCAAAATCCACATAGCAATTGAACATTTTCCAAAGAAGAAAAGCCTGGGACCCGATGAATTCTTTGCAGAGTTCTACCACATCTTTGAAGAAGAGCTAACATCTCTCCTTATTAAATTTTTCCAAGAAATTGAAAAAGAGGGAACTCTCCCAAACAATTTTATGAAGCCACCATAACTCTGATTTAAAACCCAACAAAGACACATCAAAAAAAAAAAAAAAAAACCAACCACAACAAAAAACACTACAGACCATTATCCCTCATGAACACTAACACAAAAGTCCTTAATAAAGTTCTTGCAAACAACATTCAAAAACACATCAAGGAGATAATTGATCATGATCAAGTAGGTTTCATTCCAGTTAGGCAAGGCTGGTTCAACATACACAAATCAATATATGTGATTCATTACTAAAACAGAATTAAGGACAAAAACCACATGATCACCTCAATAGATGCAGAAAAGGCCTTTTATAAAATCCAGCACCCATTTATGCTCAAAACTAGAGAAAACAGGAATCAAAGGAACTTTTCTTAACTTTGTGATGGCCATATATGATACACCATTAGGTAGTGTAATACCTATAATACTATAAATGGAGAAAAGTTTAAAGCATTTCCAATAAACTCAGGAATAAGACAATACTGCCCACTCTCAAAACTTTTATTCAATATAGACCTCCTGCAGACCCTTGCTGGAGCAATGAGGCAAGAGGAAGAAATCAAAGGGATAATAATAGGAAGGGAGGAAGTCAAACTATCCCTTTTTGCCAGTCACATGATCCTGTATCTGGAAGATTCCAAAAAAAAAAAACAGTATAAAACTGCTAGAGCTAATAAACAAATTTGGCAAAGTACCAGGCTACAACATCAACATTAAATCAATAGTTTTTCTATACACTAACAATACTAGGGCAGAAGAAGAAATGGGGAAATTGGTCCCATTCACAATGTCTTCTTAAAGAATACAATACTTGGGAATATATTTAAAAAGAGAATTAAAAGACCCATACAAGGAAAACTATTGAACACCAATAATAGAAATTGAAAACCTGAGAAGATGGAAATTAATATAATTAAAATGGCCATTCTGCCAAATTCACTATACAGATTCAATGCAATCCCCATGAAGATTACAATGTCCTTCTTCAAAAATGTAGAAAATGCAATTCTCAAGTTCATTTGGAACTACAAAAAACCCAGAATACTCAAAACATTACTAAGCAAGAAAGATTAAACAGGTGGTTTTGCAATACCAGATCTAAAATTATACTACAGGCTGTAGTATTAAAAACAACATGGTACTGTTATCAAAATAGGAATGAAGACCAATGGAATAGATCAGAAGACTATATAGAACAAATGCACGCATCTTTAAATATCTGATCTTTGACAAAGGACGTCAAATTATAACATGGAGGAGAGACAGTCTATTCAATAATTGTGCTGTACAAACTGGACAGCCACTTTCAGAAAACTGAAATCAGATTCTGGTCTCTCAAGTTCCACAAAAATCAAATATAAATGGATTAACAAATTAGAAATTAAACCAGCTACAATACAACTGCTAGAAGAAATATTAGTACAAACATTCCAGCATATAGGGGTTGGCAACGACTTCCTCAAAAACTAAGAATTATAGTCAAAAATCAATGAGTGGGATGCAATTAAAGTAAAAAGTTTCTATATAGCCAAGGAATTAGACAAAAAAGTCAACAGATAACGTACAGAATGGGAGAGAATCATGGCCTGTGATCCCTCTGACAGGGAACTAATATTCAAAATTTACAAAGAATTAAAAAAACTCAATAACAAAAACACAAACAATCCAATCAATAGATGGGCCAGAGAGCTAAATAGAAACTTCTCAACAGAGGAAATTGAGCAAGCCAATGAATACATGAGAAAGTCTTCTAAATCACTGGTAATCAGAGAAATGCAAATCAAAACTACCTTAAGATTTCACCTCTTTCCAGTCCGACTGGCAAAGATGAAAAATACAAACAATAACAAATGCTGGAGGGGTTGTGGGGACACTAGTACACTGTTGGTGGAATTGCAGATTAGTCCAGGATATGTATGTGTGTGTGTTTATGTATGTACACCCACAGTGGTGGTTTATTCAGCTATTAGAAATAATGATATTGCATCTATTGAAGGTAAATGGATGGCCATGGAAGAAATCATACCGAGCAAATTTAGCCAAACCCAGAGAGTCAAGGGCTGAATGTTTTCATGTTTTCCCTGATTTGTGGAGCCTGGACCTACAACCAGACATGGGGAAAAGGTAGATAAATGCATATATTAAAACCATAGAACAAAAATGCAATATATTGATATTTATTAGATACAGTTGCAAAATACAGTATAAGATATTTGACCAAGCTATACTGCATGCCTTTACAAAAACATACATATTTATTCCTATTGTCAAATATATCAAAGAATACCAAAGGATGATAGGAAGGGAGGAGAAGAGGAGATGTTGGACGGGAGAGAAAGCAAGGTACATTCAAAGCATTTATAATTATGTCACTCGATATACTATAGTCATGTACATAAAAAATGTTCTTAATAGGTATATAAGAATTATTCCACTGTATTAAGTGTTTTAGGAAAAATATAGGATCCAGAAAAGAGGCAAGGGATTGGAGGATGGGAGGAGGAAGATAGAGAGGTGTGGGGCAGGGGGAATATGGACCAAATTGTATTGCTGTATTGTGTGTATCTATGAATATGTGACAGCAAATCCTACCATACGTACAACTACAATGCACTAATAAAAAGTAAATAAAAAAAAAAACACTTCCGTGTCATAAGATATGTTCTTTTTGACATTTTCTAGTATATTTGTTCATTTGTATGTAGATCCTTAATAGCCTTTAAGTATTTAAGTTTATCAAATCATCCATTCAGACTCTGTACATGAGTGATTTTGAATTCACTCAAAATTAAAATGATAATCAAGATTTCTAAATTTGTAACTTCATGCTTTCCATGTATTTCTGCTCATGTCTCCCCTCTAATTTCCTATTATTTATACCATTGCTTTAGTGATTTTTGTGGTCTTGCTTGAGGACCTTTTTTTCCCAGTACAACAGAGATTTTTGAAATATTATATTACATTTTCTTTATTTTTGTAAATTTCTTGTTTTGAATTTTTCTGAGATTTATTTTGATATTTTCTCTTATTTTGTAAACTTATTTTCTCTATTGTGTTCTAGTAACTTTTTAAAGACATGCTTCATATTCCTGCATATTTCCTAGTTAAATACTATAAATTTTTTAGTGTTCTTACTACTGTTTTTATATCATAATAGCCCATGGATCATTTCTTATTAACTTAAAGATACTTTTAAGAGAAAGATGTGCATTGAATGTGTTCAGTGTAATCTTTGACTGAAAGTGATATAATATAATTCAAGTAATTTAGCTGTAGAAAATCCAACTTTCAGAGTTTTTGTTTTGTTTTTTATTGGGATGCTGTTCTACCACTGAACTTTTCCCCAGTCCTTTGTATTTTTTACTTTGAGGCAGGGTCTCACTAGGTTTCTGAGGGTCTTGATAAATTCCTGAGACTGTTGCAGCCTTTGAAGGTAAATGGATGCCAATGGAAGAAATCATGTTGAGCAAAGTTAGCCAAACCCAGAGACTCAAGGTTGAATGTTTTCACTCATTTGTGGAGGTTGGAGCTAAACCAAGACCTGTGTGAAATGTAGTTAATCTCATGTGTTAGACCCAGCAAAGGCACAGTAACACATAAACTAAGGCAATCACAGATATGTAGAGGAAAAAGATAGAGTAGGTAAAGAGGAGACAGGGAGGGAGGATAGGGAGGGATCTAGTGGATAATTCTGTTTTAAGTGTTATATTGTTACTTTAAATGCATTTATAATTGCAAAATAACTCAATTCTTTAATAAAATATATTGAAAAAAGTGCTAAGACTGTCAAGCTTCCTGAGTGTCTAGGTTAATACGCATTTACCACCATATCCACCTAAAATTTCAGATATTTATTCAGAAAATATTAAAAGAGGGCTGGAATCTTAGCATTGTGGTTATAGTGATTGCCAGGCATGCATAAGAACATGGATTTGAACCAAGCACCATGTACACGATGAAGTGTCAGAGCAATGAAAGTCACATATAAAACTAAATAAAACTGATTTTCTATCTCTCAGAGTCCCTCTCTGTCTTTAAATTGTTTTTTTGCTTAAAAAAAAGAAAATATTTGAAGAATAAATACATGGAAAATTTTTATTTCTGCTCTCAGTAAGGTTTTTTTTTTTGCATTAAATGTCATCATAAACAAGTGTGCCAATCTTGAAAAGTAATAATTCTTTAATCCTTGAGAACAATAGAGTACTGAGATTATTGCAATAGCATATTCCTTCTCAGAATGGGTGTATGAATAAACATTGACTACTTCAAAAAAGACATGTACTGACAGATGTACAATTCACAACTTCGTGAAGTGGAATAAGCTCGTCTAGAAGATTGTTGTGAATCAATAGTAGACTGCTAATATATTATTCATGATATATAATTAAGAGTAGGAAAAGCACTTCCGGGTAAAAAAAAATATATGTGTGTATATATACTTTTTCCATATTTTTAAGTGTTTGAATTCTTTGTTACAGATTACTACTATAAGATATCAATATTACTATAACCATAATTAAAATGCACATAAAAGAACATTTTATTAGTTTTTCCTCCACATTTTTCATATGACACAATCTTCCATTAATCAGGATAGCAAAAGTTTATGCAATTTACGTAGTTGCATATATTTCCCTGGGTGCATTTCATAATTCATAGTATTTCCGGGAATCATTGAGCCATCTCTGATTAAGGTTTTTTTTTTAATCTTTACATGGAAATTTACTTCTTAAAAATGTTCCTAAAGACAGATTTTATCCTTTTCATCAGTTTTTCCATAATGTGGATTCTCCCTGAGTGGTAGTTTTACTAGTTTTTAGTAGATAAGGCAGTATTTTAAAGTTTCTTTCACGGTGCCTTCTACATTAATACATAACTGGGCCCAAATTTATTTAGAAGGATAACAAATCAATATAGTCCGTTCTCCATCCCATTTTTATGTAGTTGCTTACTCTTAACTGTAGCTGACTGTTGCTACAACTGATAATGCAAAATTACCATAGATAATCTTGCAGTCTAGGAGATTTCAAACTTGATTGCATATTGAAATCACCAGGAATGATCTTTAAAAACTACCTGTACCACCATGACCTCCAACCCCCATACTCTGCTTAGACTTCAGACCAATGAACTGAGGATCCCTGTGGTGACAGTCACCATTAATTATTTATTAATTTATTTTAAGAAAGAGGGACTGTGAGAGAAAGAATGAAGCAATTTTTTTATTTAGTTTTCCATGTGACTTCGTTCCTCTGTCACAATGTTGTGTACATGGTGCTGGGGTTTGAATTTACCTACTCGCACGTGTCAGGCAAGTGTTGTAACTGCCAAGCCACCACTCCAGCCCCTCACCATTAGTTTTTAATGCTCTTCAGGTTACTTAATATATAGAGGAAATTGCAAATCATGTTGTTTCATAAATCTCAAGTAGATCCAAGGTAAATATCTTAAAAGTAGAAATATTATTTTATGTATTTAATCATTTTAAGACCACCCCATATGCCTAACATTTAAAGTTTAAAAGTTTTATTTATTAAAAATGTCTATTTATATTGTAGATTAGTTTGTGGTGTGGAGGGGGCAGAGAAGAAATTGTGGATAAATGTTATTGACATTTTCCAAGTCAGAGTTGAGTAAGTACTATCTGTTAGCCATTTAAAAATTAAGCAAATAAAAAATAGAAGAGAGAAATAGAATAACTTTATAGGAAACAACACTACCATAGCAAGGTTACTGTCATTAACATCAACAATTAAGTCATATTAATAATACATATCTTTCATATGATCAGATGAAATTTTATCTCCATGATATTTATCTCCAAAGAACATACCTTTAATCTAACATAAGAAAAAAAATCAAAAAAATTCAAGTAAGCAGTTATTCTGCAAAACATTTGACTGGTACTCCTCAAATGTACAATTTTCAAAAACAAGGAAAATATGACAAATCATCAGAGCCAAGAGGAGCCTGAAGAGACATGACTGCTGAATATAATGTCATATCCTGAATGAGAAGAGAATATTTTATTTCTAATAAAATGATTATTAGAAAAAACTAATGAAACCTAATTAAAATATGAAAGCTAATAATACAACATCACTTTACTCATTAATTGGAGCTAATTTATCATATTAATATATGATACTACAATTGGAAGTTTCTGTGTTGTACCAATTTTCTGTAAATCTAAAACCCCTCCATTACGGAGGAGTTTCTTCAAAAAGAAAGAGAATACCATACTCATTGCATACAGTTTATGAAAGCAATACTAGGATCAGTTATACCTGTAAATAGAATATAAAATTATGAAATTGATCAGTTGCATTAGAAATTCTAATTAGAAATTTATATTAGATATATTCTGAAGGTTTCCTCTGAATTTGTTTTTCTTTAATACTTTATTTTATAAATTTTATGTGGATAATTTCCTAACATGCTTCTTTTGCCCTCTCTTCCGATATATATTTCAAATCATAATATCTTTCTCTTGTGAACTTTTCATAGACTTTTATAAAATCAGACTAATGTTGTTGAAATTTTGTAACTCACTCTAATTCATCATCATGGTCAAAGGTATTTATCATTCTTCTTCCTTCTCCACTCCACAAAAAAAGGAAGAAAGACAAAGGAAAAAAAAAAAGAATCTGCACCCCCTCAGATAACACATTGCATTGACTAAACCATGAGAATATTTTACACATCATTTTTACATCATATTCAACATCCCATGTGTTCTGTAGCTACTTATAATTTCTAGAATAGTATCAGTAACCAAGGTTTTTCCACTATTATTAGAGTTTTAACATTCATTATGGGCATCTTTCTTCAAATAGTCTGTGATGATTCCCTATTTCTAGGCAAAACAAGAAATAACTTCTAATCATGACATTCAAGGTCTTTTCTATGGTAACCCCAAACTACCAACCATATTTCCTATTTTCTATAATATAAGTTTCCTACTCAGAAAGTTAACAGTGTGTTTACACATGAATATGCAATTTGCATTCCTACCCATGTGTCTTCTTATCTTTAATTCTCTCAGAAAATATTTCCTTGCAATAATATTTTTCTCCCTACCCCTGTGATTACTGTACTTCCCAATTTTCATCAAAACTCAAAATATTTTGTAGCATAAGATAATTTAGCCAAATTATATTATGTCTCATTATAGATGTTACTCAAATTTGAATATAATCTTTGTGTAAACAGATGCTGTTTTAAATGATTTTCAAATATCTGCCCCACTCCAAAGAGGTTTTCATGAAAATTTAAATACCTCAGGAGACATAACTAATTGTGAATAAATTAACATCATTTAAACTCTAACAGGGACAATTTTTGTTTTTAGAGTAGTTAATAGATACCAGAGGGAATAGGAAATTCAATTGGGAAAAGATAGTCCAGAGATTGGGGAAATTTTAGAATGGGCCATAAAAAGACAGAGACCCTGTGAACAAATCACTGGTATGACAACTCAAACACTCAGGAAGGAAAACTCTCCTTGAAGCCTTCCTGAGCACTGTCCTAATGCTATCTTACTAAATACAAAATGTTTTACTAGAAAACTCTTTCAAAGTTTAAAAGGGGAAATTACATCAACTCAAACTCTTTTTGGACTCTTGACTAAATGTTTCTTTTTATGTCATCATTGTTTTAGGATTATTTACTCTCAAAGAGTGGACAGATCTCTCTGATTGAAGTGTCCAACACAGATTAAGTTCAACAGTCCTGACCTCAGAAATTAATTCAAAGAGATGCCAATGTGGAAGCCAATACCTACTCTTGACCAGGGACCTTGACTTGTCAATTGATTCCTTAATTCTTTTTTTCAGAGACAAATGATATATCCATACTTCAGTCTTGTTGGAAAATCACATAGACATATCATTAAAAAGAGTAAGTAATACAAAAATAATAATGGTTTTGAAATAACCACTGCAGTCAGATAGCATTTATTTGCCTTATTCTTTAAAATGCACTTGGTTCCCCAAACTGAATAAGTTGAAATGTTTTCTTATTTTCAAAATTCTGCTCTGTGTTTTGTAAATTTTCCATAACTCATACTGTATTCAACATGACATTAGAAAAACCTAGATCCAATGAGTGATGAGGATATCATTAAGATAAGAGATATGGATCATAATAAATTATTAGCCTCAAATTATTGACACTCACTGGGGCTTTTTTTTAATCAATAAAGAAGAGCAGGTTGTGATTTTATTATTAAAAATTGCAAGTCAAGGGACTGGAGCAGTAGCTCAGGAGTTGGAGCACTTGCCTGGCATGTGTCAGGATTTGGGTTCAAACCGCAGCACCAAATACACAACTAAGTGTTGGAGAAACAAGATACAGATGAAAAATAAATAAATAAAATTAATTCTTTCTTTGTCTCTCTTTCACTCTTTCCCTCTCTTTTTAAAAAATTGCAAGTTAAGAGATATTTTGTAGATTAATTTACTCCTGTTTAAAAAATGCTTATTTAAAATCTAGTTAAACATTTTTGTACTGATCTCATATTGAAACTTTGATTATCCTCTCAAAAGTATATTTTGGAAGTATCTAAGACTAATAATGATAAGTGGGCATGTTGGGGGAGAGTCATCTAATCAGTAATTCTAGGCAGGCAATCAAATGCAAGGAAGCTTTTGAATGGTTTACCTAAAAGAAAGAGAATGACAGAGTAAAATGAGAAAAGATACCGATAGAGATGACCAGCATTGGTCTTGGCAATTTGATAACAAATAATTGTACAAATAGGTCAGAAAGAATTTTAACTGAGGATCCTGAGGATCCCTCTGGCAAACCACTGTGAAACAACAAACAATAAAGGAAAATTTTCAGTTACTGATATTAAAATCTGTAGTCAAATATCCCAATATTCTTTTTTTTTTAATGTATGAAGATAGGTTTATTACTTGCAACAAGTAAGGCAAGTACTGGGAATCATTCTCAAAGCAGCATCTCCCCAGACAAGCAAATTTTTTAAAAATTATTTTTTATTTTTGAACAACCATACAAGTTGTTCAATATAACAAAATAATATAAAATGTGTATATATTCTGGATATTACAATTACGCCCAGGAGTGCCCCCCCAATTACCCACCCTTATCCCTCCCTTCCCCTTCCCACAATATCTCTAAAAAAGGATTATGTTGTATAACATTACACCTTATCTGGATTTAACACATGATAATAGACCAACTTTCTCACTGGCCAGGGTGTAGTCCCAACCTCCACAGATGAGTGGAGGCAATCCACCATTAGTTCTCTGGGTTAAACTGATTTTACTCAGCATGATCTCTTCCATAGCCATCCATTTACCTTCAAAGGCTGCAATATCATTGTTTCCAATTGCTGTGTAAAATTCCACGGTATAAATGTATCACAGTTTTTGGATCCATTCATCCAGTGAGGGACATATGGGTTGTTTCCATAGCCTAGCAATAGTAAATTGAGCTGCTATGAACATAGATATTGCTGTGTCACTATAATGTGCTGATTCTAAATTCCCTGGAAAGATACCCAGCAGTGGAATAGCAGGGTCATATGGTGGTCTCATCCCTAGTTTTTTGAGGATTCTCCACACTGCTTTCCAGAGGGGCTGTACCAGTCTGCAGCTCCACCAACAGTGTGTTAGTGTGCCTATCTCTCCACAGCCCCTCCAGCATCTATTATTGTTTATTTTCTTCATCTTTGCCAATCTGACTGGCGTAAAATGATATCTTAATAAGATTTTAATTTGCATTTCTCTGATTACTAGAGATTTAGAGCACTTTCATGTATTCATTGGCTTGATCAATGTCCTCTGGTGAGAAGTTTCTATTTAGCTCTTTGACCCATTTATCAATTGGGTTGTTAGTGTTTTTGTAATTGAGATTTTTGAGGATTTTGTAGATTCTGGATATGAGACCCTTGTCAGAAGAATCATAGCCCATGGTTCTCTCCATTTCCATAGGAAAACTCTTGACTCTTTTGATTGTTTCCTTGGCAGTACAAAACTTTTTAGCTTTATGGCATCCCATTCACTGATTTTTTACTTTACTTCCTTCACTTTTGAAGACATGTTGAGAAAGTCTTTGCCTACTCCCAAATACTGAAGTGTTGGACCTAGTTTGTCTTCTATAAGTTGCAAGGTACCTGGTTTAATACCTAGCGCCTTGATCCATCTTGATTTGATTCTTGCACAACGAAAAAGATATAGGTCTAATTTCAACTTTCTGAAAGTGGATGACCAGTATTCTTAAGGAGAAGTATCTTACACTTCAATTCAAAATTAGAACCAAGTAAAAGATTTCCAGCAGAGATGCATCTATATGCTTGACTATAATTCAATGTCTATTTGTCTATTCTAGCCTGTGGAAAACCACATAATGATCCAAAGTGTGTGGTTGTGTGGGTGTTTGTGTGTGTGTGTGAGTGTATATGTGTGTGTGTGTGTATGTGAATACCATTCAAGTCATAATTTTTTTTTCATGAAATTTGAACAAACAAAAGTGGATGAGGAGATGTTCATATTATGCTTTTTATTTTCTGTTTTCTCCCAGGGAACCTGCCCTTTTCTGTCCTGATATTTTATCCTAGTGAGCACTGTGGGTAGATGCATCAAAAATCTCTTTTTCTTCTTCCCATTATATTTGGCCAGTGGTAGGTTCTGGTAGGGAATGGGGCAGTAAGAAAAGAGTAAGTTTTGTTCATTTATTCCACAGACACTTTCCTTGTTAACTTTCATGTCTACCAAAGACCACAGTTTCTGTCTGGCAATTGTCTTTAATAAAAGCTATCATCTTTGATTGATAATAATTACTTCCTGTGTTAGTTAGCTTTTTTGCTACTGTGACCAAAGACCTGGCACAGACAATTTTAGAGGAGGAAATGTTTATTTGGTTCTCCCAGTTTCAGAGGGCTTTGTCTACAGATGGCCAACTCCTTTGCTCTGGGGCTTAGGTGAATCAGAACATCATGGTAGAAACGTGTGGTGGAGGAAGTTGGCTGTGAGAAAGGCCACCAGAAAGCAGAGAGAGACAGGTTTACTCTCTAGGGGCAAAATATCCAACACAAAGTTTTGCCCCCAATGACCCTCCTCCTACAGATGCACATTGCCTGCCCACAATATCCACCCACTCAATCCCTATCAGGGGTTTAATGCACTCAACCCTTTATCTGATTCAGAGACTAGTAATAGTAAGTAGCTTGTTATCAATATAAACACTTGTAAAGTGAATGTCTGTCAACTAAGTGACAATTTGAATTAACAAATAAAACTTTCACTGAATTCTATGCTAAGGTCATCTTATCTAGTCTTCCATTCAACCTAGGACTTGTTTCTGTAATTCCCATGATAAATTGTTTTCCAATATTTCTTTAAATATTCAATATGTAAGTAAGTGATTGCTTATAAATTGCTAAAATTCATTACCATACATTTTATTGATAAAATATGTCTCTTAAAGTAATAATGTTTGGAACTCTAAAATGTCCACATAATGATCCCCAAATTTGGTTCTCTTGAACCATATGAAAATAAGAATCCACAATAATAGGCCATTATGTAGATATTTGGCTCCTATATATGAAGTAATTTGACTGATCAAGATTTTTTTCCCATATATTATCATTTAAATTATCTATGACATTGTTTTAATGCTAACACTATTTCGGCTGCAGACACCTGCAGCCAGTCCAAATTCCCAGTTTTAACTGGGAATGGCTGCAAACACTAGAAGCAGACTATTTTGGCTACTGGAATCTGTAGTCGGGCCAGACTCCATTCGCCAGTGGGAGCAGAACATCCGGCCTCATCTCAAAAACCGGCATCACTATATTCGAAGAGTTTTACAACTGTTGTACAGAGGGTGAGGCTCAGGACCAGAATACAGATCTGAGATTATAGCAGATGAAAAAAAATGCAAATCATAGATGGGATAAGAGTCATGCTTTAAATGGGAGGTGATCACAGCCTCCAATCTCCAGCTTTAGTCCCTAGCCAGTTCCATTTTGTCCCTCAAAGTCTTTCCCACAGACCTTTTAAATATACAGGCAAAACAAAGAAGGCATACTGCCAACAGGTTATATCAGTGGGTGCATGATCACAAGCAAGTGTTTATACTTTGAGTACATACACTGAATCAGAGTGTTTCTGACCTTGACTACACACTAACCACAACATAGTCAGTTCCCAGTTTTAAACAAAAAACATGAGACACTAAAAATATAACATAACCCACTGGAAGTCATGATGAAGGAGCCTAACTATAGCAATTTTGGGTTTCCCCCAACAAGAACCAACAAAATACATGGAGAAAGGAGAGGTGATGTTTATTGCTTATTTGATCAGAGCTAATTACCACTTCTTTTCCTTAATAACAAATCTCAACCCTGTGATTCCTCTGACAGCATACTAATATACAAAACTTAAAATTACTTAAAAAACTTAATACCAAAACCAAACAATCCAATCAATAAATCAGCCAAAAAGCAAAAGAGAAGCTTCTCAACAAAGGAAATTGAGCAAGCTAATGAATACATGAGAAAGTGTTCTAAATCACTAGAAATCAGAGAAATGCAAGTCAAAACTACGTTAAGATTTTGCCTCACACTAATCAGACTGGCAAAGATGAAGAATATAAACAATTTAAGATTTGATGAGCTCGTTGAGGAAAACAATAGCAAAACAGTACAGAAGGGTTAGATTGAGTATTGAAAAAAAATCACAAAAATAAGAATTATAATACAGACATGAGAGACATCTTCCACATTAAGCAACAAAAGCAAGTAAACACGAAAAAAAATGGTAGTAGAATAAAAGAGACCTTTACATTTGGTCTAAGGAGTTTTCTCCTTGTCCTATATTTATCAGCAAGTAAATGAAAGTTTTTTAAAACTATAATTAAATGTGGTTTTTAGGAAAATGAAACTAGGCTCTTGCAAAATAAAAGTATGAGCTTCAACAGTGTCTTAGAAAGCACTGGTAAACTTGAGACTAATGTATGATATTGTCATGGTACTGATTTGTAATCAACATACTAATAGTTATCTGACTTATGATCATACAGTAAAAAACCATTTTGTTCTATTGACCATATATCAATATGCTAATATCATTATAATGTGTTTATAATCTTAGTAATGAACTCCTAAAACAAAGTCAAAAACAAAAACAAAGATTTAGGTTGTACAAGGAAGAAAGCAACTTCAGTTCAAGCCAGGATATGGTTAAATTCTTGATCATTAATTCTCACATGAATGGTGAGACATTTTTATTTTCTCATAACATTTACTGTGTTAATTTAGAAGATGAGTAAAAATAACTTTTAAAGAGTGAAAATAATTTTCAAAAGGGGGAATTAAAAAGGAAAGGAAGGGGCTAGAGTGGTGGCTCAGTGGTTATGGCTCTTGCCTGGCATGTGCGAGTATGCAGGTTCAAACCCCAGCACCAAGCACACAAGAAAATGTCGCAGCAACAAAGGCCACATGAAAAACTAAATAAAAATTGATTCTCTCTCGCTCTCTCTCTCTTTCTCACTGCCCCTCTCTCTTTAAACAAAATAGAAAGAAAAGGAAAAGAAATCAACATATGGTTTAGCTGTAGCTCTGTTTTGCAAATACTCAGCATATTTTTATTTTTTATCATTTTATTTTCTTATTTAAATTAACTGATATGTAAATACATAAAAGTTGTACATATTATTGGGGTGACACGCAATGTTTTAATACATGTGTACATTGTGCAATGCTTCAATCAGTTTAAACCTAACTATTGTCTCAAATATTTATCAATCTTTCATTATGAAATTTGAGATACATTTTTATGGCTTTTTGAAATATACCATATATTATCATTATCTATAACTACCCTACTGTGCACTAATATGTCAGAACTTCTTTCTCCTATTTATCTGTAACAATACCAGTTGGTCAACCTTTCCCATTTTCCCCTCCTCCCTAGTCTCACCAGCCTCTGGTAACCACCATTCTATTCTCCACTTCTAGGAGATAAACTGTTTTCAATTTCACATGTGGCTGGGATTCATGCAGTAATTGTCTTTTGGTGTCTAGGGTATTTCATCTAACATAACAATCTCCAGATCTATTTGTATTGCTGTTAATGACCGAGTTTCATCCTTTTATGACTCAATAATATTCCTCTGTGTGTGCATACCTTACTTTACCTTTTCAACAGTTGATGAACACATATATTGCTTCCATTTCTTGACTATTGTGAATAGTGTTGCAGTGAACATGGGATTGATGATGTCTCAACATGCTAATATCATGTCCTTTGGATTTATTCCCATTAGTGGGGTTGCAGGATTATGGAGTAGGTCTACATTTAGTTTAGGGGTACCTCCATACTACTTTACATAAAGTCTACATTAATTTACAGTTACATCAACAATGTAGAAGTTCCCTGTGTCTACATCCTTCTTAGCACTTGTTCCCTTTTGTCATTTGCATAGTAGTTATTCTTATTGAAGTGATGTAATTTTTAAAGTGCTTTTGATTTACATTAACCTGATGATTAATGCAATTAAGCATTTTTCATTTACCTGTTGGCCATTTCTATGTCTTCTTATGAGAGGTGTCTATTTAGGTCTACTTCCTTTTTCCCCACTTTTATTAGTGCACCATAACTATACATAGCAATAATACTCCTTCTACACATGTGAACATGCACATGATACAACAATATAGTGGGGTGAATATCATTCTCCAGTATTTCCTCATTCCCCCTCATTCTCCCTCCTGCTGGTCTGTTTCCACTATTAATCTCCCTTTGATTTATATGAGATCCACCCTCACCCTTTCTTTTCATTTTTCCTCTCTACTCTCTACATATTAGAGAAAATATGACTTTTGACTTTGAGTTTGTATTGCACATTTTAATCAGGTGTGTGGGAGTTTGTTATTTTTTTGTTTTGCTTTTAATTTTTTGGATTTCTTGTATATTCTGACTATAACTGCATATTTTGATGAGCTATTCTAGAACAATGTCATTTTTTATTTTTAATTTTTTAAAATAGTATATAAGAATTACAATAATTTAAGTAAAACAATGAGAATTGCAAAGGAGTGGTGTTCATATTCATGGCCACATAATAAGTGGAGATTTTGATGGTGTTTAAAAGCTAGCTATGTCAGTAATGATATTTCTCATTTATTCATTTTACTAAATCCAAAAATCTAAGGGTTATGCTTGTAATAATTTGTACAACTATATGAAAGTAATATATGAACATTTTATGTCATGTTAGTACTGTCAATAACAATTGCATTTTAAAATTAAAGAATATATTTTTGATTGATTTAATATAAACTAAATGTAATGGCAAATATGCACAGAAAATAAATGTAAAATGTAAGTGTAGATTGAATACAAAGAAATTAAATTTGTAAATGATTACACTAGAAACAAAAAATAAACCATGCAGTACTGTGGTGTCTGTAATATAGGAGCTAATTATAAAACAACAATTATGATATTTTGCATTTTTTGCAAACCCACCTACCTCTGTGATAATTGCCAATGAAGGAATTAAATGGTTCACTAAGTACTGAATTCAGCATTCCAATAACACAGAGAACAATCCTTGCTAATTGAAATGTGATGCATTAACCACTTGGCAATGAAGAGATATTCTTTATTTTCCTATAATATATGCATACTGGTGAATAGCCTAACTGTTATGCTTATTTCACTTTAGAATTATGGAGAAATTAGCATTGGGCTGCTGTAAATTTCTTCTACCCAGATATATAAATTATATATCTAATTAATAGTGTCTGTGTATGCTTTTTTAATATATTCAACATAGAAATATTTCTACTTACAACTATTTAAAATTTATATTACATATGCATAAATATAAACATATATATTTAATCACATATTTATTGACTGTGGATAATGGATGAATAAAAATGGGCAAGAATATGTGGGGAATAAGATTCAACTTGATTTCATTTCTACTATGCAAGCTTACCCTGGTCCTATACAAGGTTCACTACCTTGTTGGTACCTTTTATGAAATATCATAAGTACCACTGTGGCTACTGGACTTATTCAATTGTAAGAGCAATTCCCTACAAAATAAACTATAGATCTTTCAAAATGTTATAAATCCTTCCCAGGTGACTAGGCCCAGCCTACAAACCAGGTTCCATTCACAAAGTATAACCTAACATCCAGATCTGGACCCACATGATATCTCTGTTTCTCTATTTCAGAACACTTTATAGCTTTCTATTGCATATTCATCATAAACCAGATGCCACATAGAGCTATGGGTATGAACTATG
Organism: Aplodontia rufa; assembly: GCA_004027875.1. Lineage (NCBI taxonomy): Eukaryota > Metazoa > Chordata > Mammalia > Rodentia > Aplodontiidae > Aplodontia > Aplodontia rufa. Next base: position 23,362 of record PVKS010016229.1, read on the forward strand.
TTTCTTTCCCAGGAAATATCTTGGTCAGAAAATCACACTCGCTGGTCAGCATGATATAACTTTCTTAGGTCACAGGATATCCAAATGGTGACAAGATTCTGATTTTTGTTGACTCTCTGACAGGAAGCTAGACAGGAATTTTATCCAACCATATATTCACAGACTATACTTGTAGCTCTTTCTGGTCACCTACATTCTCCCTAAGGCATAAGATGGGTTTACTTAGTGGTCAACTGTACTTAATAGAGTAGTAATTTCAGAAAGGTCCTTTTGAGCACAAAAGAAATATAATGGCAAGATATTTTTCCAGAACTTTCTTAGAGTTATCTTGAGGAAACATATTGGTTTGGGAGTAGGGAAGGGAAAGAGATACTGACTTTTAGGGAAAAGTCCAGAAAGTAATTAAAAGTATCAACTTAGGCTGTAAATGTGGGTTGACATGGATAGAGATATATGACCTACAAGTCTATGAGTAAGAAAGCAAGATACAGGGAAAGGGAATATTATGAAGAACAAGGGAATCATAGCTGATTGTGAAGTGACCTCACTTAATAATTAACAATAGGAAAGATAATAAAGTAAAAAAGTGGAGGAATTGTACAATTTCAGGTAATATTTAAAAAAGAAGTAGAGGAGCTAAAGCGGTGGCTCAATAGTTACGGTTCTCGCTGGAGTACGCAAGTTCAAACCCCAGCACCATGTACGCAACAAATTCTCGGAGCAGTAAAGCCACATGAAAAACTAAAAATAAAAGTGTTTCTCTCTCTCTCTCTCTCTCTCATTGTCCCTCTCTCTAAAAATAAATAAATAAATAAACAAATAAATAAAAGAGAAGCATAGCTGGATACTGTGCTTCTGAAAACTTTCCTATTAAAATATGTTGACATGTTAAGGGGTTAATGAAAATTCTTTCCACTTACATACATTTGGGAGAGAAACTAAAACCACAGACATTTGTGTAGCTTTTATTTGCACAATAATTTAATATTATAATAAGCATACCATTTGGAAGATTATGTAGAAAACACTAAAGTTCATGCAAAAAGCCAGTACAATATAAAGAGAATAACAATTATTTTTGTGCATATTCCTCTTGACTCTTTCAGAAATCAGTCATTTGATTTCATTCTGTGGGATGTTTTATGGGAGGACAGTTCTTCCATCAACCTCCTGTTCCACCCAGTCATTTATTATCAGCCCATTAACTGCAGAGCAGGAGGTGAAGGAAACATTGATATAACTGTATTCCTGGTATGTGTAGTTACAGTGCTAGTAGATTATACTGCCTCATGCTGAGCCTAACACACCAGCCTTTGAAGAAGTAGTTATAGAACTGAAGTTGTGAATAGAGAGATGAATTACAGTGACTTCAATGGCCTGGTTCATATTCCAATTAGAATATGAATAAAATACCCAATGTGCCTACTTTAGCTTCCAATCTTGTGGCTGGTTGATATAATATGATCACTACCATCTTTAGATTTCTTTTCTGGGATAAATTTACTTGCTAATAATCCAATAGGATGAAATCTGTATTTTCCAATTCTATTCAACCAGAGAGAGTGAAATGAAAAATGCATTTTTAAACAGATGACAAAATAAAATAAATTGATCTTGGGAACTCAGTATAGATTCTGATCTCACAGAGCTAAGTCACAAACAATATAATTTAGCATAAGGGAGACATTTTTAAAGAAGTGTAATTCTCCACAAATGTGTAAATATATGTACACTGCCATTCATTGTTATAAAGAAATATATTGTAAGTTTCTCTTCTCATATTAGAATCACCCCATCTGCAAGGAGAGGGCATTAAATACTAACACACTTGGGCACACATGCACTCACAGAGGTGTTTTACCTACTACTGCTCTTCTTACTTGCAAGTAAAAGCCTCAAGCATGGGAAGACACAGTGAAAAACAAAATATAAGATGTGAAGAGTGAATGAATATAGAAGATGAATACAGAAGATGATCGAAGACAGTCTACATTTTAATGAAGCTTACTCTTAACAATAATACAGAGATTCAGATTAATGCTTGGAAGCAACAGGAAAGTCCAGTGTTGTACTCCATGCTAACAAATTACAATACATAAAAAAGTTTAGTTCTATATGGATAAGTGACATGAGGGCTACATCACTTTGGATTTAAAATATATGCAGATTTCTTAAACTTTACACTATAATAATCTATTGTTGATTTTTGTAGCAATGCAATACTTTCAGGAAGAATTTCATGCATATTATATATATGTGTATTCGAAAGAGTTAGATAACATGAGAAAGAGAATACATATGTGAAAATAAACTACAAATGAGTAGTATACAGCACTACTAAACTTAAGACCCCCCTTTTAACCTCTTTTTGATTGCACACACACAACATCCCAGTAATTATTTTCTTGCTTTAAAAATGTACAACCTAATCACCATATTTAAGGCCTAAAATATTCTTACACTAATTGGTGTTAATAAGTCTCTTTCTTTCTCCATCCCCCCCCCCTTCCCTCTTCTTATCTCCTCTCTGTCTTTCTCTTTATCAGCACTAGATTATACATTTTTTTTCCTGTTGCTTGTGATCATCTTAGTAGATTCTTTTTCCTGGTGACTCATTAATCTGTCTTAAATATTCTTATTGATCAACAGTCAAGAAGAGAAAAATGGCTTTTAGCTTAATCTACAGAGCGTCTGAGTCAAGAAACACAACTAAGTTACTATTCTAGAAAAGCTATTTTCAAATGATTCTCTTGCTACAATATGAAATGTGTGTACTGCAAATCTCTAATAACATTTTTTTAAATTTTAAATCTAGATTGTTAATGTTTTCCTCCTAGAAACCCTGAAAACCACATGCCATTATAATATAGGATTAAAAAGGAATACACAGAAATAATAAACATAATAAATGTGTAGTTTTACAGAAAAGTCTCAAACACATTCCAGTCAGAGGAAAATGTATACATTTTTCATTTAGAGCAATGAAAAACAAAATTATACACTAAACTCATACAGATTAAATACTGTTTCTCTTGATAAGTCAGAATCCCAATTATCATGAGGTATGCATTTTTCTCTGCCAATATTGCTGCTGTGATCTAAATGTTTATGTCTGCCCAAAATTAATATATTGAAATACACAGCTCAGGGAATTGGAAGTGTGAATTTGGGGAGGTGATTAGATCATTTGAGTGGAGTTCCTGTGAATGAGATTAGTGCTCTAATAAAAGAATCCTAAGGGCACACTTTCACCCCTACCCAGTTTGTGGTAATATTTTTTTCAGTTCAAACATACTAAGGCAATTCCTTATCTCAGTATGGTCTGGCTGACATTAACACATTCAATCTTTCTCATGATTAAAATTTGCTAGGAATAATGTTTAATAAAATACTTTTAACATATCCTTTTTAAAATTTTATGTTGCGAAAATAAAGTAAAACTGTAAATTGCATTGTTGAAAATGGTCTATATGTGTCCCTTGATCTTGATATTTTCCCTGGTCTATAAAACTTAGACTTTTTTTATTTCTTCAATAAATTTTTAAAACTGTAAAATAGATTTACAAAAGTATTACTATGTTAATATAAATTCCATTTGTCCTATAGTACTAATAATATAATCTTAAATTATTGTTTAATTATTGTATTGTTTTAGTCAGCTTTTTGCTGCAATGGCTAAGAGACCTGTCAAGATTAATTTTAAGAGGAAAAATTTATTTGGGGGCTCTTGGTTTCAGAGGTCTTAGTCCATGGAAGGTTGGCTTCATTCCTCAGGGTTCTAGGTAAGGCTGAATGAACATCATTATGGCTGATGACATGGCTCCAGGGAGCAGAAAGAAAAACTCCACTCCAGATACAAAATATATACCCATATGGCACAGAGCCAAATGATCCTTATTCTCCAGCCACACCCTACCAGCCTATAGCTATCAGTTATTCCCATCAGAGAATCAACTTATTGACTGATTTAAGGTTCTTGTAACTCAAACATTTCACATCAGTCCTCCTGAATTGAGTCACGTAAGCTTTTGGGGGACACCTTCCATCCAAACCATGACATTCCACCTCTGGTCCCCAAAATCTCATGACAATCTCACAATACATTTAGTTCATTTTCATGAGTCCCCATAACAGTTACAAGATTGCCTAAAGTTCAAGCCACAAGTCTCCATTGAGACTCATGGCAAACTATCAGTATGAGCTCCTGTTAAAAAAAAAAAAAAATCTAATCTAATTACATGTATCCAATATATAAAGGTGCACAGTAAATATTTCCATTTAGAATGATAAAGGCAGAGAAATAAGAGTTGAAAACAAAACAAGATGGAAATCAAGTTGCGCAAACAATTCTTGTAGCTCCCTGTCCATCACCTGGAGCACACGGCATCATGTTGTTCTCTATAAAAAGTTTATGTAGCTCTGCCCCTGTGGCCTTGATAATTGCAGTCTACTTGAGCTCCCTTGCCTTTTTGATCAGTTCCTATAGCTTTCATTAGCTGACTTTCCACTGTATTGATATTTCTTAATCTTGGGATCTCCAGGGCAACTTCAGCTTCCTCACATTTCCATGAATTTCCCTTTCAGGAGCAGTCCACAGGGACTCTGACCCTGGGGCACATTGTCTTGCCTCCCAGACCTTCCTCTGAAATCTCGGTAGAAGCCTCCATGACCCCCTAATTCCAATATCCTGAATCCTGCAGAACTAGCACCAGGTGGTTTTTATCAAGGTATGCCACCATCTTGAGCAGTAGTAAAACCTCTAAGGACTCTGGCTTCAGCAACCTTTGAGTGCTTGGTGGCTGAGCACATTGAAAAACCTTCCAACTGTATTTAGGTTTTTTAGGAATAATAGAGGACCCAGAAGAAAGGCAAGGGGTCAGGGGATGGGAGGAGGGAGGTAGAGGGGTGTGGGGAAGTATATTGAAAAAATTGTATTGCTGATTTGTGTGCATCTAGGAATATGTGACAACTAATCCCATCAGTATGTAAAACTATAATACACTAATAAAAATAAATTTGAAATAGATTAAAAAAAATCTTTTCCAATCCCCTTGTGCAAGAAGGGTATCCCAGTAATCTCTTCTCAAAGGAATATTTATTTCCCTGAGCCTGAGGTGAACGTGGTCTTGCTAATTCCTGAGATCCCCTCAACCATCTATTTGCCTCTGGGCAAAATCTTCAGAATTTTTTAGCAGCAGTAATGTTTTTGACAACAGCAACATCCTTGGCCCGCTCCCACTTTTCAAGTCCAAATTTTAAAATCTTTCTGCTCTGCTTTCTGTTCCTTATTAGCACAATAAATTAGTCTATAAGAAGCCAGATATGTCTGTGCCACTGCCTGAATACTAGTCTGCCTAGAAATATCTTCCCCCAGATTAAGAAGTTCATTACTTTGAAAATCAGCCTCACAGAAAGTCCCAGGACATGGACAAAATGCAGACAACCTCTCAACTGGAACATAATATGTGTGGCCTCTAGTCCAATTTCCAATAGAGTTTTCCTCCTCCTCTGAATGCTCTAGAGCCCTCACTTTACTTTGCATAGTCCTATCAACATTCTAGTCTTCTGAACTTCCACCAAAATTGTCCATTAAGCTCTACTTACAATGCCTTACAACCTAAAGCTTTTCCTGCCTGCACTGCTAAATATCTCAAAGTTCCTCCCACAACTTAAAGAAAAGCTCCAAAAGCTTCTATACCATATGGTCAGGTTAGTCACAGCAATGACCCTATTTGGTACCAATTTCTGTGTTAGTTGACTTTTTGCAATAATTTTGTGCTTTCATAATTTCAATAATGTTTCTGGATACATTGGTTTCACATATTTTGGTGATATAACTTTTTATCTTCTTTATGGTAATTTAGTTATTTTAACATTGTGAAATAAATATCTAATATTATGAATAAAACACTTTATCTTTTAATATATTATTTCAGATTTTAATGCTGTTGCATGAGCTGACTTTTTGTTTAGCATTTCTTTGGTCTTCGCTTCCTCTGCTTTAAACTTTACCGTTTTTGTTTTGTTGTTAGATGTTTTTCTTAAGCATTATGTACCTGGATATTTGGTTTTTGCATATTACTAAAATTTTTTAACTCAAGAAGTTAAATAATTAATATTTGTTGTGATTGCAATAAAACAGATACAAGAAGGATATTTACCTCTTTCCATCATTGACATCTCTTGCACTAAAAATATTCCTGAAATATATTAGATTCTCAATAAATACTTATCAAGTAAATGAATTAAATATTATTTAACATTCATGCCATTCTATTTTCTGATTTACATGTACAGTTGTATGTTATGATTTATATAATCCATATGTTCTGTTTTTTCTTTCTAAATACTAATGAATTTTCCATATATTATTTACCCCATATTTTAAATTACTTATCAGTTTTCTATTATTGCATTTAGTTAATGTATTTTTTCTTGTACATTTTAGTCAATATCTCCATTTCCCCCCAATGTCTAAGAATATGAGAACTCATCACCTCTTCTGAACACTTCAAGTCATCAATGTTGTTGGAAAGGTAATGGATTCTGACATTTAAGTTCAGTCTTTGAAGTCAAGTTTCTAGAGTCCAAATATCAAAACTACTTATGGTATATACAATTTATATACTATATTTTCATCATTTTAAAATGATAATGGGGAAAATAATTATCTGTGTAATGAGTCCAAATGAGAATTAAGTGAAATATTGTACAGAAAAATTATTAAAATACTTGAAGTACAATATGTTAACTTTCATTATTGTGACATAATAAATAGTTTATTTCCTGTTTCTTTACCTTTTTATTATTTTTTAAACAGGTGCACTATAATTTAGTTATACCTAAAAGTGGAATTCATTGTGATATATTTAGAAATCCACATGACATAGTGTTTTAATCTTTAATCTTCTTTTTCAGCTGTGGCCAGAAAAAAAATGAGTAGAGTAGGAAAAGTTTAATTTGGGATTTATAGTTTCAGAGGTCTCAGTCTGTAGATGACAATCTGTTACTCTGTGCCCAAGTTGAGGTAGAATATCATGGCAAAAGTGTGTAGTGGAAGAAAGCAGGTCAGAAAAGAAAGCAAAGAGAGAGAAAGAGCAAGAGAGAGAGGAGTCAAGGGAGAGAGAGAGGCTGTTTCTCTCACCAATAACAAAATATAAACTCCAGAGACATACCCCCAAAGACCTACCTCCTCCAGTCACACCCTACTGCCTACAGTTACCACCTAGTTAATTCCTATCAGCGGATTAATGCATGAATAGGTTAAGACTCCCACAACCCAATCATCTCACCTCTGAACTTTCTTGCATTATCTCACACAAAAGCTTTTGGGGGACACTTCTTATCCAAACCATAACATACAGTTTGTAAATGTCATTCTTTTCTCCCTCCATTTCCCCTATTCTCTTCCTTCCTACTTATTCCCCTTTCTCAGCTCCATTGATCTCACTTCTATTAGGGGATTCCCCCCTTTACTAATATTTTCTAATATCAACACTTGACTATCTGCTTGAGGCTTATGTCACTCAGCATGATGTTCCCAGTTCCATAGATTTACCAAACAATTACATAATTTCTTGCTTCTTTATTGCTGAGTAGAACTCCATTGTGTATACATACACATTGTCTTTGTCTAGCTATCTGTTGATGAACATCTGGGATGGTACCATAACTTGGCTATTGTGAATTGTGGTGCTATGAACATTGATGTGACTGTATCACTATAGTACACTGATTTTATTACTTTGGAATAAATATCAAGAAGTGGGATAGCTAAGTCATATAGTAGGTTCATTCCTAGCCTCTTGAGAATTCTCCATCCTGCTTTCTATACTGGTTGTGTTAATTTTCTGTCCCAAAAATAAGTTATAGCATGCTTACCAGCAGTTTGTACTATTTGTAGTTTTGCTAATTGTCCTTCCAGCTAGAATGAGATAAAATCTCATTGTTGTGTTGATTTGCATCTCCATGATTGCTGAGGATATTGAATCTTATTTTCATATATTGGTTTGACATTTGCATTTCTTATTTTAAGAAATGTCTGTTTTGTTCTTTTGCCCATTTTTAATTGGGTTATTTCTCTTTTGGTGTTATGTTTTCTTAATTCTTTATATTTTCTGGTTATTAACCTCCCGTCAGTAGATTAGGTGACAAAGATTTACTTTTCATATGTAGTCTCTCACTTCATGGTCTTAACTGCACTATTTGCTGTACAGAAGCTTTTTAATTTGAAGTCATCACACATGGATTCCTGGGTTTATATCTTGAGCTTTAAAAATTTTATAATTGAAGTTAGTGTTTGTGCCAATACATCAGAGTGTTGACCCTATATTTTCTCTGGCAGTTGCAGTGTTTCTGATCGACTCCTAGCTCTTTCATCCACTTTGAGTTGGTTTTTACTCAGGGCAAGATATAGGGATTTAATTTCATTTTGCTACATATTGATATCCTGTTTTCCCATTGAAACAGAATTCTTCTGCTTCCTCTGGCCGCTGGATCTGGGGTCTGTGTAAGCTAAAGGCCTCTTTGGCAGGTGAAAGGTGTTGCAGCTCTTAATGGTGGGTTATGCCCTCCACTGTTGCAGAAGGCCACAGCAGCTTATTGCTCACCTCTTACCAGGAGCTTGTCTTATGAATTAAAAGAATGAAAACCACAGATAAAGATTAGCAAAATAAGAGTAGGATTCATTCACGTGTGAATAGAAACAGAACTTCTGCAAGATGAGAGGATACCCAAGAAGTATTTCCACTTGAGTGTATTAGTGTAGGGCTTTGTGTAGCACTTGGGAACAATGCTGTCAGTCCAGTTTATTGTAATCAGGATTTGGAAAAGTACCAATGCTGTTGGTTAGCCCTGCTATGCAATTCAGGTCTTCTCCACCTCCAATTTCCTGAGTCTCTACAGGAAGCAGGAGGACAAGGTTTCCAGATGATGGATGCTTGGGGGTTCAGATTCTGTCCGTGTGTGTAGCAGGCATCTACCCAGGCCTTCATGGGGTAAGAGGTCAGTGCATTCCGGTTTACCCTAACTCTGACTCACTGTGCCTCATACCTGGGCCAGCATGGAGGGATTAATGGGATTGTGGCTTGGGTTTGTTGCCCATACTCCTACCTGCCTTAGCAGTGCCTCCACTGCTGCTCCACTGCCTCTTTTCATCAGGAATTAGTGGACTGAATACATGGCTCAGGGACCAGGGAGCTATGTCTCCAGCAACATTTTTTTTAAATGCTATTTTTTTTCCAAATGTATATTTTGGCAATTATGTGAAGGATGAGAGGACTTTATCTATGTGGTTTGTTTCTGTGTCTTCTGTCCTTTTCCATTGGTCCATTGGTCTTCATTTCTTTTTTTATGCCAATAACATGTTACAGAAACATTTGTGAGTTCAAGTAATTTGATGTGCCAGCATCCCTCTCATGACTCAGGATTACATTGGTTATTCTGAGTCTTTTGTTCTTCAAAATGAATTATGAATTTTAGAACTGTTTTTTTCCTAGTTCTACAAAGAATGTCCATGATATTTTTGTGATGTTTGTGTTGAATTTGTATATCATTTTTGGTAATATGGTCATTTTGACAATATTGATTCTTCCTACCTAAGAGTATAATAGGTCTTTCCAACTTCTGAGATCTTCAATTTCTTTCCTTTTCTTTTTTATCCTTTGATCTCTTTTTACCCTGATTTTGTTTTTTAACAATATTTAGCAGCTTCCACTTTCACCTGGGAATGGTATGCTTCTAAAGTAATAATTTTCCTCCAAGGATACTAGATCATATCATTTTTTAAAATAAAGGGTCCGTCTTACCTCAGCTGTACAATAGCAGGCCCAAAAGATTCTTTCTCAATTTCTTTTGTCAATTTTCCATATTTTTCACTGTAAAGGCCATTTAAATCCTTGTTTGGATTTATTCCCAAGTGTTCTATTTTATTTTGAGGATATTGTAAATGAAATAGTTTTATTTCTTTCTCAGCAGATTCATTATTGGAATACAGAAAGCTATTGACTTTTGGAATTTGACCTTGTATAGTGATACTTTGCTGAATTTATCAGTAATAGAAGTCTTTTGTGGGTGTATTTCTGATTTTCTAAGTAGAGAATCATGTCATCAGTAGAGATAATTTGACATTTTATTATACTATTTGTACCACTTTAATTTCATTCTGTTGCCTGATTGCTTTGACTAGAGTTTCAAGAACTAGATTGACTAGGAGTGGTGAAAGTATTCATGTTTGTCTTGTTCCTGATTTTAGAGGGACTGATTTCAGGTTTTCTCCAATTGCTATGATGTTCAGTTTGTGTTTGTCATATATAGTATTGTGATTGTGAGGTATGTTCCTTCTATTACTAGTGTTTTCAGTGATTTTAACATGAACTTGTGCTGGATTTTATGAAAGATTTTTCCTATGCCTATTGAGATGGTCATGTGATTTTTTCCTTTATTTCATTTATGTGATTAATTATATTTATTGATTTTCATATTTTCAAACAAAATTGAGTTCCTGGAATAAAATCAATTTGATCATGGTGAATAATCATCTTAATGTATTTTTGGATATTTATTTTATTAAGAATTTTTGCATCTATGTTCTTCAGAAATACTGTTATATAGTTTTCTTTTCTTGATGTTTCTTTGTCTAGTTTTGATATCAGGGTGATCCTGGATTCATAGAATGAGTTTGGGAGTGTTCCCTCACTTTCGATTTCAGGGAATAATTTGAGGAATATTGGAGTTATTTTTTCTTTAAAAATCTGATAGATTTCAGCTGAGGACCTCTCTGGCCCTCAGCTCTTCTTTGTTGAAAGGTCTTTTATTATTGATTCAATTTCATTGCTTGATATTTTTCTGGTTTTCTATATCCTTTTGGTTCAATTTGTGTTCAAATTCCAGAAATTGGTCAATATCTTTTGGATGTTCCAATCTATTTGGGTATAAATTTTCCAACTAATTCTTTTTTTTTTTTTTTTAAAGAGAGAGGACAGTGAGAGAGACAGAGAAAGAGAGAAATAATTTCATTTAGTTTTTCACATGGCCTTCGTTGCTCCAACACTTAGTTGTATACATGGTGCTGGGGTTTGAACCCGGGTCCTCGTGCTTGCCAGGCAAGCGCCGAAACCGATGAGCCACCACTCCAGCCCCTCCAACTAATTCCTAATGAGTCCCTGGATTTCAGCAATGTCTCTGGTGATATCTCTTTTTTCATCTGCAATTTCATTGCTTTTGCCTTTTTCATCACTTTCTTTTTGTTTTACTGAGGATTTACCAGTCTTCATCTTTTCAGAGAACTGACTCTTTGTTTCTTTTATCCTGTGTGTTATTTTTAATTCTCAATTTTATTGATTTTAGCTCTAATTTTAATTATTACCTTTCTTTTAATAATTTTCAAAATAATCTATTCATACGTTTCTAGAATCTTGTGACATAACATTAGGACTTTTATTTAAAATCTTTTTGATTTTTTGTCATTGCAGTTATTGTCGTTGTTTTTGGCTTTATACAGTCAGTAGCATTCCAGGTATTTGATATTTTGTAATTTTGTTCTTAATTCTGATTTTTTTTAAAAATTTCTCCTTTGATTTCTTATCTGACCTACTCCTCATTCAAAAGTGTATTATCAATCTCCATGTGTTAGCATGGTTTTTGTATTTCTGTCTTTCATTTCTAATTTCATTCCATGAAAATCCAATAGAATGCATGAAATTATTTCAATTTTTTTTATATTTGCTAAGAGTTGTTTTGTGTCTTAAATATGATCTGTTTGCTGCTGAAATGTGACTTTGGGTATTAATGGATGAAATAGTCCATAGATTTCTGTTAATTTCTTTTGGATGATAGCATTTTGGAATCTGAAGTGACTTCTTAGTTTTTGTCTGGATGGCCTAATGGTGAGTGAGATGTGGTGAAACCACCCAATATTACTTTAATAGAGTCTATCTTGGGCTTTATGTCTAGTAGTTTTATGAATGTATGTAAACTGACATTTGAGGCATAAATATATTATAATCATTGTATAGTCTTGTTGGATAGGCCCCTTTAGCAGTATGAAGTGACATTCCTTTTCTCTTCTAATTAATTTTACTTGATGTCTGGTTTGTCTGACATAAGAGTGAATATTACTGCTTGTTTTCATCCTCCATTTATTTACATGGATACTTCAGGCCATATGTATCTTCAACTGTAAGGTGAGTCTTTTATAAGCAACATATGAATAGATTCTGTTTTTTTATAATTTATTCTGCCTGTGTGTTTTGATTGAAGAGTTGACAGCATTTACATTCAATATTCTAGAGAGATGATTATTATTACCTGTCATTTTTTAAATTTTTTTTCAGGCTTTATCCTCATTTACCAAGCTACTATTCCAGTGGAATTCATTAATTCTCTCTCTTTCAAGTTTGGCTTGCATTTACTCTGCCTAAAATATTTCCTTCAATATTTTTCATAGTGCCAGTTTGTACTTATGAATCCTTTCAGTTTCCGCATAACATGGAAAGTTTTAATTACACATTCAATTCTAGGATAGTTTTGCTGGATCATAGTTGGTAATCATCTGGCTCAGTGGTTACAGTGTTTGCCTGGCATGCCCTAGTATGCAGGTTCAGGGCCCCAGCACCACACACATAACAAAGTGATGGAGCAATGAAAGACATGTGAAAAACTAAATAAAATTGATTTGATTCTCTCTTTCTCTCTCTCACAGTCCCTCTCTTTCTCTCAAAAAAAAAAAGTACTTGGTATATATATGTCCAATCTTTCCTGGCTGTTAAAGTCTGGATTGAGAAATCAGCTGTGACTGATATTGGTTTGACTCTACATGTGACTTGCCATTTTATCTTGCAGTTTTTAAAATTCTATTTTTGTTCTGTGTATTAGACATTTTAAATACAATGTATCTTGGAGAGGATCTCTTATCTATTTGTAATCCTGAATGCCTCTTGTATTGCATATCCACCTCATTACTTAGGTTTGAAATTTTTTCTGATATTATTTCACTTAAAAGGTTATGCATGCCATTAGTTTGAATATCACTTCCTTTCGTGGTGGCAATAATTCTTAAATATGACCTTTTCATGCTTTCACATGTTTCCTGATCGTTTTGGTCATGGTCTATTATTGTCTTTATTGGTAAATTTGTAAGATTATATATCTTGTCTTTGAGAATTGGAATTCTGTCTTCTTTATGATTCAATCTATTAACAATACTTTCTATTAAATTTTTAATTTGATTAATTGGTTATTTCCTTATTATCTGATATTTTTAAGCATATCTATATCTTTGTTGAAATTATATTTTACTTCCTATATATTCTCTTATTTTATTTTGTATCACTTGTCTTAGCTCCTTGTTCATTTTAACCATCAACTTTTAAAATTCATTGCCATTTTCTCTATCACAATATCTTAGGATTCAGTTGTGGAGGGCTTTAAGAATTTTAGAAACATTTTATTTTACTTTTTTTCTCATATTTTCTGTATTTCTTCATTGAGAATTGCAAATCTATTGGAATGAGTCTTTCCTTCACTGTTTACTTGAAGAATTTTCAGTAGGCTGCTTTAATTGTGCTACGTTTTTTCAGTCTGGGAGTTACCTTTGGCTCAGAGGGTCCAATCAACATATTCTTGGTATTTTGATCAATCACTTATGCTTCTTTAAGGAAAGCAATGATCACCTGTAAATTAAAATACTTAAGAAGAAACTGTATATAAATAAATCTAAACTTGTTAAAATGTTTTCCACAACTTCAATGCATCAAAAGTGAAATAGGGAAATAATACATTAAAATGGGATGAAAGATTGGTATCAAATAAATGGAATTGTTATTATACTACATAGGACATAAAAATCAAAGAGAAAGAAAAGAAAAATAGTAGGGAGGAGGGAGGAAGAAAGGCAAATGATGAAAGAATGAGTAGGAAAAAAGTGAGAGAATAAAGAATGGAAAGAATAAAAGATATAATACAGTATTGATCTAATTCATAAATGGATTAAACAATGTATTATAATGATTATAATGTTACCAATCTGATTGGATTAATACATTGATCTGATCATTGCATTATCTTAAAGAAGATGGTAAAGACAAACACCATTAAAAAGTAAAAAGCTTAAAAACCACCAATCTTAATAAAAAAGGAAAACTAGACCATATAGAACCAAGCAAAATATAAAATAAGTAAATATTTTTAAAAACTAATTATCCAAAACAAAGTGTAAAAATACCAACAAAAAACAAACTACACAGTTAAGAAAATCTGTGGCGGGCGGCACCTGGGGGCCATGCCACGAAGGCAGCTTTAAATTGGCGGCTGGCAGCTGGCCAAACCAAGTCAGCTGACCTCATGCTGTTCCTGGTTTGTATGCTTGCAATATCTGACCACTTAGGGACAACCAATAGGAGCCAGCAGCAGAGTTTTCTTCCTCGTAGCAACAACCTGCTGATAGGGTTACCTTCGCTATATAAGCAGTACAACTTCCTGAATAAAGCGCGCGAGAGGGAGCGAACTCCGCAAGCAACCAGAGTGTACGTGTCGTTATTGCTGCCTCACTGGTCGAGTGCGACAAAAATCTAAACCAAATAGCAGGATACATCTATACATATCTTAAAAAACTACAGTTCACATACACTCATGCACACCCTCACAAAAAAATAAAAATAAGCCTGCTTTGGGAAAGGACAGGGATAGAGGCATGTAATGTAGAAGTAATGAGCAAGAGAAGAGATGGTGAGTTAAGATAGTGCTGAAGAAAGTAAGGAAACAGACTGGAATGGTCTAGTTAGTACAATATTACGTATAAATCTAAAAAATAAAAAGCCAGGAATCGAGGCACCCATTTGACCCCTGGCTGTCTGGAGGGCTATGGCTGTATGATCACAGGGCCAAAGAGAGTGTTTTAACATTAAAATAAGTGGCTGAGGGTGTGGCTTTGAGCCTATGCATTTCTGGGTTCAACCCAATTCCACAACAATCAAAATGAAACAAAACACTTTTATCATAAGTCAACTATGAGGAATTTTTTTAAAAAGGGTGGTGAGGGAAGTGGGTAGATAGGAGAGTTAATAGCAAGGAAAGATAGAGTGGTGAAAGAGTATAATCAAATTGGTGAAGAACAGTAATGTGAATATTGTCCAATTATCACATTGTAATTTTACCAATACAAAGTGCATAATAATGGATTAAGGAATTCAATTTCCAATAAGATAGGTGAAACTATCAAATTAATACATATAGTTATGCCATTATAATAAGAAAGCTAACATTAAAGAGCCAAAAATTATTCCTTCTCATTATTTCTGTGGAGGTTTGTTAAACTTCCTGTTTTGTATAACATCTGATATTGAGAGCTGTTGTAGATATTCAAGCCTCTACAATGTGACCTCTGAGTGATTCTGGGTATGGTAGCAAATTGCACAGGTCCATTCCATGGTATGTCTACTGTTAGACTTTTCTAGCTCAGATTTTTTCTTCAGAGGCTTTCCTACACTCAAGTTTTTATACTTTTTCATGTCTAAAAGTATAATTACCTGCCACTGGCATAAACTTGCCTGGTTACATAGTTTTATTCAATCACCTGAATGATTTCATGGAATCTCCCAAGTGTCTCCAGCTTGTAGCCATTTCATTGAGATTTGCCGCTCATTTGTTGCCATATGTTTTCTCCTATCCCACTTACTCTCAGGTTATTTCTTCTCATCTCCTCCCATATTTCTTGGAAGTTCTAATCATCCTCAGTAAGTTTCTTTTCTTATCTATCCTCCTTGTTCTTGTTCATGTTGATAATAGACAAGTTTACTGAGTGAGGTAATATCCCATTGGGATTTTGAATTATATTTCCCTGATGATTTTAAAATCAACCATTTTAATTAGTTCACTATAGAGTTTTTAGAGTTTTTATATATTCTGGATAGTAACCCCAGGTCAGATGTATACTATGCACATGCTTTCTAAAATTCTCTTCACTTTGTTGATTGTTTGATGACTATAAGCTTTTTACTGATACAATCCCTTTTGTCTGTTTCTATTTGTGTTTCCTATATACTGGAAACTTTTTCCAAAAAGTACTTGTTCATTCCAATATTTTGAAATATTACCCCTATTTTTAATATCAGTAGTGTCATAGTTTCAATCCTCTCATTTAAGTCTTTTGTCCATTTTAAATGGATTTTTGAAACTTCTGAAAGGTAGGAGTCCTGCTTCATTCTTTGTATGTGGATATCCAATTTTCCCAGCCCAATTTATTTAAAAACTAGTCTTTTCTCAATGTTTGCTGTTATCACATGTGGATTTTATTCTAGGTTCTTTATTGTGTTCCATTGTTCTGTGTGTCTGAGAGATAGCATTAGTTCTTCAAATGTCTGTAGAACTCAGAATGAAACTGACTGATCCTGAGTACTCCTTTGATATGATAATTTTTTTCTGATTCAATCTTGTTACTTGTTCTTAGTGTGTTCAGGTTTTATATTTCTTTATGAGTCAATCTTGGTAAGGTGTATGTATCCAGGAACCTCCAATTTTTCTAGGTTATCAAATTTGCTGACATATAATTGTTCATAATAATTTCCAATGAACTTGCTTTTTCATTTGTGTGTCAGATGAAATTTTCTCTTTTAATCTGATTTTATTTGAGTGCTCTTTCCTTTATTTAGCTGAATTAAGGATTTTTTTCCTATTTTTTATCTGTTTAAAGAACTGGCTCTTTTTTATTGATATTTCTTATTTTGTCTTTTAGCGTCTATTTCATTTATTTCTATTACTGTGTTCATTATTTCTTTCATCCTACTAAATGTGGGTTGTTTGTGTAGTTATTTTTGTAACCCCTTGATATAGAGTGATACAATGCTTGCTTTGATCTTTCTGCATTTTTGATGTAGGACTTGATTGCTATAAATAGTAATGCCTTTGTTTTATCCTGGAGTATTAATAAGTTGTATCTCCAATTTCATTTGTTTCAGTTTATTAATTTTGCTTTTGATTTCTTCCTTGATCCACTCGTTCAAAATAAAGTCAGTTAATTCCCTTATATTTGTAAATCTTCAAAGTTTTTCTTTGTAAAAATTTCTGGTATTATTGCATTGTGTGTAGAAGTGAGTGCTGATTTGACTTCAGGTTTTTGTTTTGCTTTGTTTTAATTTCTTCAGACTTGTTTTATGGCCAAACATATGGTCTGTACTGGTGAATGTTATACATGCTGGTGAGAAGAATGTGTACTAAGCAAATGCTTAGTACACATGGAATGCTCTGTAAGTGACAGGTTCATTTCATCTTCAGAGCAATTTTGCCTTGCTGCTTGTTGATTTTCTGTCTGGATGATATTTTCATGGATGAAATGGGTATTAAATCCTTCTGCTGTTATTGTATAACAGTCTATCGCTTCTTTCAGGCTTATTATTATTTATAAATTCCGGAGCTCCAAAATTGATTTAATATATGTTTAAATTTTTTATATTTTCTTGTCAATTGGTTCCTATATCATTATATAATGATTTTCCTTGAATCTTTTCATGGACTTTGATTTAAAGTCAATTTTTACTTATATTTGCAATATAAGAACATTCTGAATTTGTGTAGTTAGTTTTACACCTTCCCACATTTTCTTCTTAGTCATTAACATAATTTTCTTTCAGTTGGAAGAACTCCCTTTAGCATTTCTCATAGGACAGGAATGGCAGAAATGTTCTCTCAGTTTTTGCATAGCTTTATGTCTCCTTCATTTCTCAAGGGTAGCTTAGCTGGAAACAGGATTCTCAACTGGGAGATTTTTCTTCTGTTTTGTTGTTTTTCATTACTGTGAAGATTTTATTCCATTCTCTACTCACCTGTAAGATTTCTGCTAGTAAGTCTGCAATCAGGAGAATGGACACATCCTGATGTGTTGTTTCCTTCTCTTGTTGCATCACGGATTTTCTCTTCATCATTCACCTTTGAGAGCTTGATTATAATATGTCTTCGGATGGAATTGGTTAAGATGAATCTGACTGAGGATCTTTACTTTCCTGTACTTGGATATTTGTAAACTTCTATTCATACGGGAAATTTTCTGTTATTATATCTTTGAATAAATTTTCTACTACTTTGGCATTTTTTCAGTCTTAAGTAACACAAACATTTCTTTTTTTAATAGTGCCCCAAATTTCCCATAAGCTTTCTTCATTTTTTTCTTTGTTTCTCTAACTGTAAATTTTATAATAGTCCACCTTCAAGTCCACTACTTCTTTTTTCTATTTTATCTATTTTTCTGCTTTATTTTAAATTTTTTCTATCTCTTAATTAAGTTTCTCTGTCAGAGTATTGAATTTTTTTCTCTCTGCTTCCTTAAAACTCATTGAGTTTACTTTACACATCTCCTTTAAATTCTCCATCACACTGTCATCTCATCCTGATTACTATCTGCTCAGTTTCTTATTTTGACCATTAGGTGAGGTCATTGTTTGCTGAAAGATATTCATGCTTCTTGGTCTACAACATTATCTGGGGAATGGAGCGCTAAGTATTTATTTATTTCATTTTTGAAAATTTGGTTTTGTTTGTGTCTTTCTTTACTGATATTCCAAGCAAGCTGCTTATTTGTTCTGAGCCTGGTGGTTACTTCTACTATTTCTTCACTGAATAGAGCTTAAACCCAGGTTTGTCAAAAGTCTTTTTCTGGTGTGTTACACTTTCTCAAAACTAGAGATTGTTCCATCCAGATTTATCCCAAATCTACAGTTAAGTTCTTCAGAGTTAATAAAGTGAGTGCCTGGATAGGGTAGGCTATCTCCACAAACTTATTTTTGTGTCCAGGTTAGGCCCAGATGTCTTTTCAACCAGCGTGTGGTCAAGCACTGGGGAATTCTGCCCAGCTCTGGGCCATATCAACAGGGATAGATCAGCTGCATATTCCTATGCTATGCATGTGATCACCAATGTTACAAATTGAGTTTTACCCAGGCTATAGCCTTCCAAGGATTGACCCGCACTGTTATGGGTTGTCTTCTGCTGTGCTGGACTTGTGCCCCAAAGCACTCTACTTAGACAAGATGATGCTGGCTGAATATTAAGTCCAACAGACCAGGACCATGTGCCTCCCCATGGCTTCAGGTTAAAGAATGGAGGTCATTAATTTCCACCCACTGTTAGCTTTCACCAGACTGTTGTCAAGTTAGGGGAAAATTTGTATGATTACTACATTGTCCTACTCCAACCAAAAGGGGTCTTTCTATTTGATATAATAATATCCAAAGTTTGGGTAGTATAAATGAAAGCAGTCCCTTGGTCTCTAGCTGATGATTAAGTAGATTGTGAGTGAATTCCATACTAATAGACTGGGAGAAAGGATAAACAGGAACCACATACTTAGTTTTGGTAAATAATTCAGCCATACCCAAATCTAAGAAGTAAGGCAGTTTATCAACATTCCCTAAAGCTACATATGTTTCTTACTTCAAAATAGGTTCTTGACAACTCAATAGATACTGATTTAGGAAAGAGATATTTATGACATTGGCATTGAAAAAACTTACTGTGAGCTGAGAATCTGTGGAATTTAAGTAGATGTTCAGTTAATGTAAAAATTTCTTAGTTTAAAGATACTGTGACCTTACAGAAATAAGAGAGAGTTACTGGTGCAAATGAAACAACATTTTAAATATGTGCTATTCCCTTTTTATTCTTGTATATTTTTCTTTTCCCTTTTAAAATATGCAAAAGACACATAAATATGAATGCACACAAAAGTGGGCAAATAAAAATCCTTACAGGTGGCCTCCCAGTCCACACCCATCTTTGAACATGAGAGGGTGTTATTGAGAAGTATACAGGAAGCGGACTCAGCAATGATTATTTTGCTTCCTTACTCTTATTTTTTTCAGAGTATCATATTTAAAACCCAAACATGTTTTGTTGTGCCACATATTCTTCATGTTGTCAAATAAAGTTTAGCTTTCTTAACTGTCAGCAAGTCTTGGGGGTGTTTCCCAGGATAAAATGAAACTGACCAACATTTTGTACACCGAAGAGGACATTAACTCTCTCTCTCTCTCTCTCTCTCTCTCTCTGTGTGTGTGTGTGTGTGTGTGTGTGTGTGAGAATAGGAAGGATATTATTTAATAAATACTTTATTTATATTGAATTCTCAAAACTATGATTTCAAAAAATCTTTACGCAAATTATTTTTAAATATTATTTTTTAAGTAATGAAGAATCAGTTGAAGCAGATGTATCTGATAGGCTTTTCAAAGAACAGGGAGAGACTCAAACAACTTCCATAAGGTAAAAGAAAACTTGACAAGTAGAAGGACTATAACAGGCCAAGGAGACACAAAGAATTCCCTATTAATCTTTCTCTCCACTTCCCTCTCACCCTCACTTCTCTTTCTTTACCCAGTGTTTTAAAGACAATTCCTTAAATACATATTGCTCCTAATTTCATGGTTTCAACACTAGTCATCATGTAAGAAAAATAATTAGTCTCATGGCAACCATATTAGCACCCTGGAAATATGACTACAATATCCCCAATTTTTGTAAGGGGGAGGGGCAGTAGAAGGTCCAGAAAACATCAAAGAAGAATATGATTTTTTTTCTTTTTATTTATTTATTTCTTTTACTATTTTTTAAATTTTTGAACAACATTAAAAGATTTTAACAAAATAATATAAAATGTGTATATAATCTGGATATTGCAATTACCCCCAGGAGTGCCCCTCCATTACCCTCCTTATCCCACCCTTCCCCTTCCCACTATATCTCTAAAAAAAGTATTAGATTGTAAAGCATTACATCTTATCTGGATTTAACACATGCTAATAGACCAACTTTCTCATTGTCCAGGGTCTAGTCCCCACCTCCACAGATGAGTGGAGACAATCGACCCTTAGATCTCTGGGTTAAGCTGATTTTACTCATCATGATCTCTTCCATAGCCATCCATTTACCTTCAAAGGCTGCAATATCATTGTTTCTAATTGCTGTGTAATATTCCATGGTATAAATGTACCACAGTTTT
>PVKS010016230.1:0-44342 GCA_004027875.1 Aplodontia rufa
AGGTGATATTTTAATGTGGTTTTCATTTGCAATTCTCTGATTACTAGAGATTTAGAGCACTTTCTCATGTATTCATTGGCTTGATCAATGTTGATGGAACTCTTACTCCTCCATAAAGCAGAGAGCATGAGCACCATTTTACAAATGAGGAAACCGAGGAGAAAGACAAACCTGGCAGGAGACACTCCTAAAAGGGACACTCAGGTCTCAGAGACTTGCTTTGGGCTTGAGGATTCTGAGAAAGCTCAACAAGACTCTTAGGCATTTTCCTAAAGAGACGAGCTTTCATTCATCTGGAGAAACAGAGCCTTAATATATACAAGTGACTCCCTGGGACATGACATTACAGTCCATGGCCACAAATGCACATTATAAAGGGTGAAGTAAAAAAAACTTCAATCATTCAATGTTGTCCTCACTCAATAGGTTGCCTTTGTAGAAAACTCATCTGTAAAGAATGGCACGAGCTAGGATATAAGTGGAAGCAGTACGTTAGATGGCTAACCTAACAACTACCTCAACATGAATGAATTCCTACGCGATCATGGGGAACTGTGCCTGGGTTCCTGGGGGATGTAGGGAGGGGGTAGGGAGCGGGGAAGGGAATAGGAAGGACATCAAGGAGACCAGAGGGAGGTAGTATGGGGGGAAATCTAACCTGAGGGGAACCTCCAACTTCCAGGAGAAGTCCAATTAACTTGGGACTTAAGTAAAGTGAAACATGGAACCAGGGGGAACCCAAAGTGGGGAAACCGTGGTCTGGCACCAGTACTGGCTTGTTCCGTCATTACACTTTTGTTCTTGATTGTTTGACAATGAACCCCTCCTAGTTATAAGACCATGTTTATGGAATAAAAATTTTTAAAAAAATAAAGTATACGGTTACTGCCAAAATAAATAAATAAAATAAAGAATGGCATGTCTTCTCATGCCCTGGTACTAGTGATGAGGTCACATCTACTACCATCTACTGTTCTTGGTTTTTGGTTGTTTTTTTGTTTTATTTGTTTGGTACCAGGGATTAAACCCAGGAGTGCTTAACCACTGAGCCACATCCCCACCCCTTTTATATTGACACAGGTTCTCACCAAGTTGCCTAGGGCCTCGCTAAATTGCTGCACCACCTTTGAACTTGTGATCCTCCTGCCTCAGCCTCCCGAGCTTCTGGGATTACAGGCGTGTGACACCATGCCTGGCACATCCACCCCCGTATCATACACACACACACACACACAGAAGGACATTTATCACTGTTCTAGGGGGAAATAATCAAGAGACTGGGGTGAGTGTGGATTAGGATCAAATGCATATAATATTGCTACTTTATATGCAATTATGATTGTACAACAACTCAACTCCTTAATAAATAATAAAAATTAAATTTTAAACAAATCTCCTGGGAGTCTCCTCCTGACAGCACTAACCTGACCCCCACCTTAGTCTAAAGTCTCCCTCTCAACTTGTTCCTATTCTCTATTGATAGCCAGGTAAGGATCTCCCCCCAGATCCCCTGCACTGGGCTGGTGTTCTAGACCCCATTACTCTACAAGCCCCTCCACCTAAAATTGACTGCTTGGGGCAGAAAAGAATGGCCCGGCTACTCAGATAGGAGGTGCAGAAGCCACAGCTCCCAGGCCAGAGCTCCCCTGGGACTAGGCTGCAGACAGTCTCCTGTCCTCGCTCATCCTCTTTCCACACCTCCTCCTATTCTCCCGCTTTCTTCTGTTGAAATTCTCCCCCAGTGAATCATTTGCAGGAGAATCCCCACCTCAGGGGCAGCTCCTAGGGACCCTAAGCTAACACATGCACATCATTCTTGGGACATCAGAGCAGAAAAGGGCCTTGTTCCCTCCTCCTATGCCCCTGTTTCCAAAAGAGTGATCTTAGCCCAGGGATGCTCTCCAACACTGGTCCAGACCACTTCCTCCACGCAGGCCACCATGACTAGCTGGTTCCTAGCCTTGCCAGGCCTTCTTGAGGTGTCAGGATTGTGTTAAGCAGATGACACCCATGGCCACCCCTGATGCCCCCCCACAGCCCTGGAGGTGGTACTAATGAGGCAGAAAAAGTTAGGCAAAGAACATTCCACTGCCCTAAGCACGCAGAGGTGAACATCAGCTTCTCATCCCCTCGCTAACAATGGGGATCCAGACAGCAACTCCCCTCTGCTAATAAAGATGCTTGTAACCCAGGATCAAAGTGGAGCTCAGAACAATCAAGGGAGAACCGGTTTTTTCCTTCAAGCTCAATTTGACATCCCCCAATGCTAATGAGAAGGGTCCATCAAGGCTTGAAATGCAAGCTACGGAAACAGAAGAGATATTTCTTTTCTGGTTCACCTTGTCAGGTTCAGAGCCCAAGCCTTAGGACCAAACCTCCAACCTGATCATTCCTGGGGCTTCAGGACAAGGTCAACTAGAAAAGCAACTTACCTGCAGCCACAGTGAGTTTGGAAGCTATTTCTGGGCTATCTCTTCTGTTTCCGGCGCTGTAACTGTGACCAGAACTTAGCTATGACATTTGTAGATGTGGGAGCTTCCTTCTGGGCCAAAGAATTGAGAAGCCAGTCATCCTCCACCCAGCCACTCCCTGGGCCAGGAAGCTTTCAGGCTGCAGTTTGAACCACAAGGGAGGCCAGCAAAGGCCATGTAACTGATTGTGACCTCAGAGGCTTTTATGGGCCCTGCCAGGCCAAAGCTATGGAGCTGAGGCTCCCTTGGTGGTGGGGCAGCGAGGACCATGGCCAGGGCCAGCGCCAGCACCTGGGGCGGCACGGAAGCCAGCAATCAGCAGCCTAAAGCTTGGATGGTCTGTTTGCCTCTGGCACATCCTGGGTCTGGGACCCCTCGTCTGCCTGAGGCTTCTGAGACAGCACTGTAGCCCCATGTCAGTTACGGAAGCAGCAGGAGGTTAGTGGTAGAGATGACCCCAATTGGTGATCATGAGGTCAGAGGACTCTGCAGTGGCCCCTGCCCCTGGGGGAAGCTGATTTGGCAAAGGTGGCAACGCCATCCCCAAGACTTAGGGAAAGAGGAAAGCGGTTATGGAGTGGCCTCCAGGGACCTCTGAGTTCCGGTGGCAGAAGTGCTTCTGTGGTCATCCCAGAGTCTACAGCCAGGTGGTCCAGCAGTAGGAGCCCAGAGGACCCAGAACCCCATCTCTCCCCCAGTAATTGATCTTCCACAGCCTCCTCTTCCTTCCCTGTAATATGGGGGTGATGGTCACGTTCTCCATGCACAAGAGAATTAAACGAGGCGGGATGTAGAGCTGTCTCCCGCTGCCGCCCTTTTCTGGAAGGCTTCTCTTTGTCTTGTAGCCATGGCTAAGAGAGTCACAGCCTGACTCCCTCCGTGATGGCAGCTAAAGCCCACAAGAAGAAGTCTTACCAGTATAAGAAATCTAGGCTCAAGGCCCAAGAGAGATTCGCCAAGAAGTTTCCATACAGGTATAAGATGCTCAGACCCCTTAGGCCCAGTCCTACCGCCCCTTGCCCCATCACCCCAATATCTCCAGAATACAAAATGCATTCTGGGGCATTCTGAGGAGCTGAAGCTTCTCATCCATAAGGGATCTGTACAGACAATTTGGATCTACCTTCTTACCCACACTTCCACCCCATCTCAGGCCAAGCTGAGGGGCCTCTGGAGAGGTACCCAGGTAAAGCATTCAGAACCATACCTGGCAGATAGAAAGGTCCAAAAGGTCCAGGTGCAGTAGCACATACCTGTAATCCCAGCAACTTCAGAGGCTGAGGCAGGAGGATTGAAAGTTCGAGGCCAGCCTCAGCAACTTTAGGAGGCCCTGAGCAACTTAGCAAGACTGTGTCTCAAAATAAAAAATAAAAAGGGCTAGGGATGTGGCTCAGTAGCAGAGCACCCGCGGGTTCAATCCCTGGTACAAAAAGAAAGTTCCAGAAGAGTGAGAGCACCTCTGGATGGCTAGCAACTGCAAGCCACCTTAACACTCAGGTACTTCTTGTAGGCTCTCTTGGATGACAGAGCCCAACACTGAGTTTCTGCAACCCTGGGAGGTCAGGAGCAACTCACTAAGGGAGGGGCTGCCCCTCCAGAAGAAGTTACTGCCAACAAGGTCCATCCCCATGCCAGGGTAAGTTCCTGCACTGGGCATCACTCAAATGACCCCAGGTACACAAATACGTGTGTCCACATCACCCCTCACACGAGGGCATGTACATGGAAGCACTGCGGGAAAGATCCACCGTGGAAAACAGACACTGCTTGTGTGGAGGTGCACACCTGTAATCCCAGTGACTCTGGAGGCTGAGGCAGGAGGATGGAAACTTCAAAGTCAGCCTCAGCAACTTAATGAGGCCCTAAGCCACTTAGCTAGACCATGGCTCAAAAAATAAAAAAAAAGAAGGGGACAGGGATGTTTCTCAGTGGTCAAGTGCCCTTGGGTTCCAATGGGCCTGGTAGAAGCAGCAGATCAATCCTGAAGGACTTTTATTTTTTGGTCGGGGTTCACCAGGAATTGAACCCAAGACACTTAAATACTTAGCCACACCCCCAGCCCTTTTTAGTTTTTATTTTGAGACAAAGTCTCGCTAAGTTGCTCAGGACCTCACTAAGTTGCTGAGGCTGGCTTTGAACTTGTGATCTTCCTGCCTCAGCCTCCCAAGCCCCCTGGGATTACAGGGGTGCACCATTGTACCAGGCTCTGAGGGGCTTCTAGGGAGCCTCCACCCCAGTCTCTTGTGCTTCCCAGCCTCCACCCTGGCGCCTCAGCCTCTACCACCAGCTGGAGCTGAGCACAGCAGGGGTCTCAGCTGGGAGAGACCCCAAGGCCTTCATTCAGCCCCTGTGTATCAGCTGTGGCCACAGTCACCAGGATGCACACCAGCTCCCCTGAATGGTCACCCACAGAGACGACATACCTACCCAGGAGACACAAGAAGAAATAAAGTCACACATCCTGGACCTGTGCCTGCCAGGTCTCACTGCCCCTTCCTCGTTTGGAGCATTCCATCTCCAAGCTTATCCCTAAACTGAACCAGCAAGGGCTGAGCTGCTGACACAGGGCCAGAAAGCTCGAATGTCTCAGATTCCACTTGGGACAAAACAGGATCAATTAGTGCCTCACGGCATATGGGTGGAGTGGGAGCCAGACCCCAACCTTGTCCTCCGTTTCTGAACTCCTGCAGTGTCTCCTGTTGGGAGCTTGGCCCAAAGAGGCCAGTCTTCCAGAGAGAAAGACAGGGAGGGAATAAGGTGTGGGTCCAGGGAGCGTGTGGAAGGAGAGGCTTGGGGCAGGGGGACTGGGGCAGGGAGACTTCACGTGCAAAAGCCATAGGGAGGAATAAAGGAAGGTCCCTCCCAGAGGGCTTGAAGGGCTGCTTTTCAGCTCTAAGAGATGGCCGCAGGTAGATCACAACAATTTTCATCTATATTTAGCTACTAAAGATGACCTAGGGGCTGGAGAGGTGGCTCAGCAGTAGAGCGCTTGCCTGGCAGGCACCAGGACCCGGG
This sequence comes from Aplodontia rufa, assembly GCA_004027875.1. Taxonomy (NCBI): domain Eukaryota; kingdom Metazoa; phylum Chordata; class Mammalia; order Rodentia; family Aplodontiidae; genus Aplodontia; species Aplodontia rufa. Next base: position 5,487 of record PVKS010016230.1, read on the forward strand.
TTTGATCCCCAGCACCACATGCACATCTAAGTGGAGGAGAAGCAAAAACCAGATGAAAATTAAAATTCACACACACTTTCTCTTAAAAAAGAAAAAAATGACCTGGAAGGAGCCGTGGGTATCTGCAGGCGGAGGGAGGAAGGGGCAGTCTCGGTCGGGGACATAGTCTCATAAAACAGATTGGGAACACCTTGGGGCCACACTCCCAGCCGTGCACAGGTCAGGGCTCCAGTAAGCAGTAAGAACCTGCTGGGCTGGGCTTGGATATCGGTGGCTGGAGGAGCAGGAAGAGGCGAGTTTGTGGCATCCCTGACTCTCTGGCCTTCCTGGGAAGCCATCAGGATGCTAGGCTCTCTGTGGGCAGGGCTAGGCGCGAATCTGGTTGGAGCATCATTCCAAGAGGTGGCCCTGCCTTGCCTTGTCCGGACCACACCGGCTGCATCCAGCTTCTCCCAGGGTCACTTGTGACTCTGGTTGGCTTCTCTAGACTGGGAGCTCCAGAGCGTTCATTACCATCCAACCACTGCCCACCGCCCCCACCGCCACCACCGCCTGCGCTGCGCAACCTCTGGGAACTCAAGTTACTGAGCCTCCGCTTCCCCAGACAAGCTGAGCACCACCTGACCATGCTGCAAAACGAAACCGATGACCCCCTGGTCTAGGGAAGCAACTGGGCCATCAAGGGGCCTCACTTAGGGCCCCAGCTCTGTGTGGCTTTCCTCTCCACCACCTTCTTCTTGGCACGCTCCGGGCAGCAGCCACAGAGACTTCAGAAAGGGGAACAACCTTCGTAGCCATGGAAAACCAGGAACTCTCCACCTTCCCAGAAACCACGCCATACTAATAAAACGTTGCACATTCAAATTCCATTCCTATCCAGACTGTTCACTTTGCCTCTCTGAGTCTGCATTTTCTCATGCGTAAAATGGGTATAACTTGGGTTGAAGGGATGGCTGATCAGCAGGGCGTTTCCCTGGCATGTGCAAGGACCTGGGTTCAAACTCCAGCATCACATACACCACTAAGTGTCAGAAAATCTAAAACCAGATGAAAAATAAATAAAATGATTTCTTCTCTCTCTCTCTTCCTTTAAAAATAATTAAAAAGTGGGTATGATTATATTTAATCTTGCAGGTGGGTGTGAGGGTTAAGGAGAAAGTGAATGCCACTTAGAACTTTATCCAAACTCACCCATGGAGGTCAAAATAGACAACGCTAGTCATTTCAGTACTGTTGTAAAGGGTGAAAGATTGCAAACCAACCGAACACCTACCGGGAGGAAACTGTTCATACTCAACAACTACCCCTGAAATGCTATGCAGACTTTAAAAATGAAGACGCAAGTCTTCATAGGTTGATCTGCAATGATCTACAAGATAGATTAACTTGGATTTTTGTGTGTGAGTGCAAGATGTAGTAGCACATGCCTATAATCCAAGCAACTCGGGAGGCTGAGGCAGGAGGATCTCAAGTTTGAGGCCAATCTGGACAACTTAGCCAAACCTCTTCTCAAAATAAAAAAATAAAAAAGGGCTATGGATGTGGCTTAGGGATAAAGTGCCTCTGGTTTAATACACCCTATGGGGGGGAAGATTTTTTTATTAGCACAACAGAAAAGTCTAAGTTACTGTCCTGAGCATGTTGAAAAGTAGTGTGTGTGTTGCAGGTGTGCAGCAGGTAGTAATAGTTACCTTTGGGGAGGAGAACTGGAGGATGTGGGGAGAGGAGATCATGAATTTAATACCATATTACTCCTGTATTATAAATTCAGTCACTTAATGAAACAGCGTGTATGTAATAAAGCAAGCATGCTCACCATGTGACAGATTAGGGGCTAGTGTAACCCTTCAGAATGGATGATAGCCACACTATTTGGTAGGACGTCTGCTGAAGATTTAAGAGATCCCCCCACTCCCCAGACCTGCTCTATAAAGAGAGGGACCTGCAATTTCTCTTGGAGTCCCTGAGAGGGGAAATAAAATTGGGGTACTAATTGTGTCTCTTCCCCTGAAAGACAGGCACAGGGACTGCTTGTGGCAGAGTGAGCAAGTGGTCTTCTTGCCCCAGGTTGGAGATGGAACGAGGATGCCTGTGGATCCTGAGGTTGAAGGCAGGTGGCTTGCCCGTCTGCAGAAGGGAGACCCTGGGATCAGTTCCACTGCAGTGACTGGGGAAAGGCGGAGACCCTCTACTAGGTGATAATCCAGTCCATAGACTGCAGGCTGTCTAGCCCGGGTGGGGGGCAAGCCCCAAGGACCATGCAGGGACACTCTCAGTGTTGGGTGGAGTCCAGCTCCCAGCAACAGCATGAAGCACAGACCCCCAAGGTCCCCCAACCTCTTGGAACTGGAGCCAAACTGATCTCTACTTGAACTTCAAGTGCTTCAAAGAGGTTTTCTCCAATGTGTAAAGTTATGTACTCTTCAATATATGCAAAACAGAGTAGCCTGGGTGCCTTTGATACAATGGGGGATAAGAGGCCACCCCTTACCCCTGCCTGGGAGCCCCTTCTCCCCTCTTCCCCAAGTGACCACATCTCTCATTAAAAAAAAAAAATTCTGAACATAACATTGTGTGTTGTGTTAGGCATGGTGGTGCACACCTGTAATCCCAGCAGTTTGGGAGGCTGAGGCAGGAGGATCTCAAGTTCAAAGCCAGCCTCAGCAACTTAGTAAGAATTTATTTCAAGATAAACAGGCTGGGGATGGGGCTTAGTAGTTCAGCACTCCTGAGTTCAATCCCTGATACAAAAAAGAAGAAGAGAGGAGGAGGGGGAGGAGGAGGAGGACCCCTGCTGTGTCCAGCATTAACTCCAGTTGGTGGTAGAGGCTGAGGCGCCAGGGTGGAGGCTAGGAAGCACAGGAGGCTGGGGTGGAGGCCCTCTGGAAACCCCTCAGAGCCTGGTACAATGGTGCATGCCTATAATCCAAGCAGGTTTAGGAGGCTGAGGCAGGAGGATTGCAAGTTCAAAGCCAGCCTCAGCAACCTAGCGAGGCCCTAAGGAACTTAGCAAGACCCTGTTTCAAAATAAGAAATAAAAAATAATGGGCTGGGGACATGGCTAAGTTATTAAGTGCTTCTGGGTTCAATTCCTGGTACCCTGCCCTTCCCCCACCACCAAAACAAAAGTCCTTCAGGATTGATCTGCTGCTTCTACCAGGCCCATGTGAACCCAGGGGCACTTGACCACTGAGAAACATCCCTGTCCCCTTCTTTTTTAAATTTTTTGAGCCATGGTCTAGCTAAGTGGCTTAGGGCCTCACTAAGTTGCTGAGGCTGACTTTGAAGTTTCCATCCTCCTGCCTCAGCCTCCAGAGTCACTGGGATTACAGGTGTGCACCTCCACACAAGCAATGTCTGTTTTCCACGGTGGATCTTTCCCGCAGTGTTTCCATGTACATGCCCTCGTGTGAGGGGTGATGTGGACACACGTATTTGTGTACCTGGGGTCATTTGAGTGATGCCCAGTGCAGGAACTTACCCTGGCATGGGGATGGACCTTGTTGGCAGTAACTTCTTCTGGAGGGGCAGCCCCTCCCTTAGTGAGTTGCTCCTGACCTCCCAGGGTTGCAGAAACTCAGTGTTGGGCTCTGTCATCCAAGAGAGCCTACAAGAAGTACCTGAGTGTTAAGGTGGCTTGCAGTTGCTAGCCATCCAGAGGGAGTACAAGCCATCTTGCCTGGCCCCACCCCAATATTTCAATTAGTTAGCTAATCACGTAGACTATAACCTGGAGCTTCTCCAATTAGGGCAAGGGAGAGCGCTGCCTTAGGAATATAAACAGGTGGACTACCTGCCCAGGTACGCTCGCTAGCCGGGTTCGATAGCACATCCTTAAGGCAGGAATAAAGTTTGCCTTGCCCACCGACTTCTGGATACATGTTTGACTTGTGGCCCATCAGTATTTCTTTCTTTCTTTCATTCATTCATTCATTTTTTCTTTCTTTCTTTCATTTGAAGAGATTTTTTTTTGTTTTTCCTTATGGTTTTTTATTTTTTTTCTCTATTTGTGTATGCAGTGCTAGAGTAGAACCTGGGTCCTCACGCATGCCAGGCAAGTGCTGTACCACCACCACCGAGCCACCTCTCCAGCTCCACACCTCAGTATTTTTAACATAACAAAGACAGGGGCCCCTGGGCTCCTCCACAGACCCTAGTACCTCCCTCTTCAGCCTAGCTCAGAAAAGCAGAATATGGCCCACAGATTGCTGGTAATGGTACGGTGCCCTGAGCTTCCTGTGTCCCTTTGGGGGCGGAAAGGCCCTGGGCTGGGCCAAACTTTATGAGGACATGGGTACTAACAGCAGCTCCTTCCCAGGTTCACCTGGGGTGGCCACTCCTGATCCATGCTGGATCACATGCTGGACACAGCCCTAGGGCTGCTCAGAAAGGGTCTCCTGAAGACCTGAGAGGTTCCTGAGAGGGAGACCCCAGCATAAGCAAAGGCCAGGAGTGAATGTGACTCAGTGCTGGTCCCCTGCCACTCTAGTCCCCACATCTGGGATTGTGACCTCATTTCTGCCCAGCCGCACTTCCTCAATTATTTCTGATTTCCATTTTTCAAAAACTTAAGCATGCCCCGCCCTGTTCTTCCCAAACTTCTAGCATTTGTATTAATCACCAAAGGAAGCAGAATGGACCCCACATATTAGGACAGTCACTAAGGTCCAGTTTTTCCCGAAGGACTTCCACTCCCGGCTGTCTCCCCAAAGTCAGAAGAGTAGATGATCCTCACTGCCAAATGGCCCAGCACACATACGCACAATCACACTCACACACACACACACACAGTTACTCTAACACCGGAGGCAGCAAAAGGCACAGGAAAGGGCTGAGCTGGTTTGATTTTGAATCATCTACCGAGTCAGAGTGAAAGATTATATTCTGGGGCTGGAGTGGTGGCTCAGTGGTTACGGTGCTTGCCTGGCATGCACTAGTACGCAGGTTCAAACCCCAACACCACATACACAACAAAGTGTGTTTAAGCAGTGAAAGCCACATGAAAAACTAAATAAAATTGATTCTTTCTCTCCCTCTCTCTCTCTCACTGTCCCTCTCCCTCTCTCTTTAAAAAAAATTATATTCTTTCCAAGTTGTCACTGAAATGACACCCTTGAGCCTGCACTGAGCAATCCCGCTGCCACGGGGCACACCCCCTCCCCACCTACCACCCCTGTAACTCCTCACGTTGTGGACTGCTGCAGAGTTAACCAGGATTCTGCGACCACTGTCCTCCACATCTTCATAACCATCTGCCCTTCTTATACCACTTGGCAGCAGGAGAAACTGAGGCTCAGAGACTCAGTGAGTTCCCCAAGATCTGGCAGCCCCATTCCCCCAGAGCAAGTTGACATAATAAAAGCACGGAAGCTCCAAAAAGTCATTAAGTAACAAAACACATTTATTTCAAAACCGGGACCCTGTAAAATCAATGTCCTATAAAATCTGACACCTTCATGCACTCTGGGCTCCACTGGCACCCAGGAGGACCTAGCATCTTTGAAGACTGAGTTCAAAAGGGAACCTGGGCAGGGTCAGCCACCTGGAACCAACTGTGACACGCAGAGTGGAAGGCAGTTCACTCTGGCTTCTGCGTGATGCCCACTGGCAGGGGTGCCCCAAACCTGAGGGCTCTCTGATTGGCCAGGTCTATCCCTGCCAGGGTGAGTGAGGTGGGCAGGGCACTGGCTTGGGCCACAGGTCACACTGTACCATGGAGCATTCTGCACTATGGCACCATGAACAGGTTTGAGGCAGACTTAACCAAAAAATTGGCCTCCTGCAGCCTACAAAATGGGTTATGGTGTCCTTGCCCGCCCAAAGGGCTTGGGGAGGTGTCTGCGACATGGAGCAGGTAGAAGAAACAGGTGGATGCAGAGATGCAGGTATACAGCTACCTGAAGTGGGTGCCGCCCAATCCGGTCCCCAGTGTCCCACACCTATATGGCCGGCTGACTAGGGAAGCGAGTTTGCAGTGGTCCTCACGGAGGGGTGCCCTGGGGAGCAGGACCAGCATCTCCTCCTCTGGTCCCATCGCAGACCTGCAAGCAGCTGCCTTGTAGCAGGTCCTCCAGGGGACACCACTGCCATCTAACGCAGCCGCAGGTAGGAGGGAGCGGAGTAGTTGAAGAGCAGGAAGTCCATCTTGTAGAGATCAAAGAGACGCCGCTGGTAGAAGGGGCTGATGTCCCGGAAGAGGCGCGCAGCCTGGTCGCGCGCTGGGGTCGCTCCGGGCCGCGGTGGCGCGGGGAAGCGCAGACCCGACGCGCCCACCAAGCCCAGCACGAACGCGGCGTCCTCGGCCAGCGTCTCGAACTTGCCCACGACGTCGTAGCGCAGGCGGCACGGGTGGCAGAGCGCGTGCGCGCGCTCCCAGTGCTCGTTGGAGGGCTCGCGGCGCCGCGTGCGCGGGTCCAGCAGGTAAGCCAGGAACTCGGCGAAGCGCACGTCGTGGCCGCGGGCCAGCGAGTCCGGGTCCGCGCGCGGCCGCAGGCGCCGCACGATGCGCGTGCCGTAGCGTCGCTGGAAGGTGGCGCTGTAGGGTCGCGCGAACTTGTTGCGATAGGCGGACGCCAGGCGCTCGAAGGGCTCGCGCACGAACAGGAAGGCCAGGTAGGCGCGCAGGCGCCGGTTGATCTCGGAAGGCGGCCGGGCGCGTGCGCCTCGTGCGCGGGGATGGAGCGGGGATCGCCGCGGGCGCGGCCCGTCAGCGCCAGCAGCACGCGCTTCCAGTTGGTGCAGGCCACCTTGGGCACGTAGCAGTAGAGGACGCCGTGCGCGTCGTCCACCAGCACGTGCCGCAGGTCCTCCGGCCGCAGCAGGCGCTGCCGGCGCGTGTGGCGGCTGCACGCGCGGCGCAGCAGATCGCGCCGCTGCCTGTGCACCTCCGCCAGGGCGGAGTGCGGACCCTGCGGGCGACAGGGGCGCGCGTCAGGGCGGCTGCGCGAGCTGGGCGCCCTGACTGGGTGCTGCCGGATGCGCTGAGCCCAGGGACTTGGACGCCTGGGCTGGAAACCCGGATTTCCACCAGGCACTGCGCGGTGGGGACTCCGAACCTGCCCTGGACTTGGGTTGAGGAATCTAAGGGGACTGAGAGGCGTGGAGAAGGACCTGACTAATCGTGCGTGCTGGCAAGTATTGGGAGGGGACCTCACAAGGAATTGTGACCAGATCAGAAGAAGCCTGATGTCAAACAGGACTCAAGGTAACAACAGTCACTGAAAGTAGAGTCCTGCGTAAGGACCGTAGCTCTAATCGATTCTATACGGAGTCAAAATGCAGCTACGCTCTATTTGCAACCTCCAGACAAATCCGTCACCTACCTGTGAGACAGCCTCCTTCCTTGCCAGCTGAGGGTCTCACCTTCCCCAAGTGGTGAGTACAAGGTGGCATGTCACCCAGTTCTGGCCAAGGAGACGTAAAGGGAAGTCTGCTAGATGGTTCCCAGGAAAGATTTTTCCTCTATAGTAAAAAGCAAGGGCTCCTGGCCCAACAGAGAGGCGCACACCTGTAATCCCAGAATCTCAGGAAGCTGATGCAGGATGATTGCAAATTCAATATCAGCCTTGGCAATTTAAGAGACCCTGTCTCAAAATTTAAAAAATAAAAAGGGCTGGGAATGTAGCCCAGTGGTAAAAAAAAAAAAAGTGTCCTGGATTTAGTTCCCAGTACAAAAAGAAGGAAAAGCAAGGACTCCTAGAATAGCACTTTATTCTACCCTCTCCCTTTCTGCCTAGGATGTTCTGTGAGGAGATGTCTGGAGCACTGGCAGTCATCTTGCAACAATGAGGTAACAAATCTAGGCCAGAAGTCAACACCCAAAGGATGCTGTTTGATACTGTCCCTTGGGGCTGCTGGTTCTGAGCATCTTGGGAAGTAGGCACTAACCATCCTAATGGCTTAAAGTAGCCTCAGTGGGCACTGCTGTTGCTTACAGAATAATGAATACCAAGGCAGTCAGCACTCTTCCCATTTTACAGATGAGATAACTGAGGCTCTGGGGAAATCAACTGTCTGAGGTCACAAAGCTTCCACATAGGGAAACTGGGGGTCCAACTTGGGTCCTTCAGGACTCCAAAACGGGGACTGCATTCCACAGCTCTAGAGCTCTTCCCTCCCGGTGTGGCTGCCTGGACTCCTAGCTGGTTCTCCTCTTTGGAGCTCTGTGATCTCTCCTGGGTGTTCAGCGTTCCGGAGCCTCAGTTTCCTCATCTGTACACAGTAGCCTCACCTTAGGAGTCACCGGGAGGAGTAAATGAGTCCACAGCAGGTTGGCACTTGTAGGCCAGCATGTTTTGATTGCTGTCATTTCTCCAGCCCAGGGAGCCTCGGCTTGCTGTGTGGCCCAGGGCAAGCTGGTCACCTTCTCTGAACCAAGGCCTCCCTACTTGCACCCCCACGCATGGACCAGGTGGTCTTGATGGGTCCCTTTCAGCTCAGCCCTCGAGGATTTAGCAAGCAGCTCCTTCCCCATCCCCACTCTGATCATTCTTTATCCAGTAGCTCACGGGTTCTTCTGAAGGCCACAGCTGGCTCCCTTACTAACTGCTTGAAACTCTCCATGGCTCCCATAGCTGCAGGGCCCTTCAGGATACCGAAGGTCTTTTCAGGCTCACCTCACACACCCTCCTCTGTCTTCCCCTCTCTGCCAGGACTTTGGCACCTTTGGCATAGCCGTTCCCTCAGCCTGCAGCAACTGGCCCCTACTGTATTCTTTTTTTTGGGGGGGTAACTGAGGATTGAACCCAGGGGTGCTTAATCACTGAGCCACATCCCCAGTTTTTTTGGGTTTTTTTGAGACAGGGTCTTGCTACGTTACTCAGGGCCTCACTGCCGTGCTGAGGCTGGCTTTGAACTTGGCATCCTCCCGTCTCGGCCTCCTGAGCTCCTGGGATTACAGGTGTGCACCACCACACCTGACGGTCTCTACTGTTTTCTTTACATTTTAGATTTCTCAGCTCCAAGGCTTTCTCAGAGACAGCACCCCTCACCATCTAAACTAGGACCTTCATGGTAAGGATCCCATTATACGTCCTTCATCCCCTTCAGAGTGCAGATCAGTTACATGCCAATCAGATGATATCTTCCTCCCTGGATGAGACCATCAGCTCCACGAAGACGGGGGCAGAGCCCGTTGGATCTCAGCATGCTGAGCACAGCCTCCTGCATACAGAAGGTGCTCAATACAGTGATCCTAGGTGTACCTGCGTGCAAGCCAGGTGGGCCAGGCTCCTAGTGCAGAACAAAAGCTTCTGACACACAGTGGCTTGAATAATGATTGGATTTTTTCCACAATGCAAAAATGATACACATTCACTCAAAACTGTACTTTGAACTTGGGTCTTTTCCTGGGCTAGTGATATGCAGGTTCCTGCCACGATGCTGGGCAGGGCAGCGGCTACAGCTCCCACTCAGCCCCAGGATCACAAGGGGACACCCGGTGCTCTGTCGCTAAGGCAGAATGTTCAGAGGTTGTATTTTTTACTTAAGATGTTTTTAGCCAAGTGTGGTGGTGCACATCTGTAATCCCAGCGACTGGGGAGGCTGAGACGGGAGGATTGCAAGTTCAAAGCCAGCCTCAGCAACTGAACGAGGCCCTAAGCAACAAGAAAAAAATAAAAAATCAAAAGGGCTGGGAATGTCGCTCAGTGGTTAAGCACCTTTATGTTCAATCCCTGGTACCAAAAAGAAAAGAAAATAACAAATATATATATATATAATGTTCAGTGGGCTTCTCCGGATGTAACCCCATCATAAGTCAAGAAGCTCTGGTGTGTGTGTGTGTGTGTGTGTGTGTGTGTGTGTGTGTAGCTGTGTGAGGTCCCAGCAGGAATTCTGTGCATGAACAGTGTGGTCCATCTGCTTGAAGATGAGGACCGGGTGGGGCTCCCTGAGCATTTCTTTGTCACGGCCTGTACTCAGATTCTGAGGTTAGCTTGATTACTGTCTCCCCTCTGGTCTGTGGACTCCCTGGGGACAGGCACAGGTCTGTTTTGCTTTCTGGTTCAGCCTGGATCACACAGAATAGCTGCTGGCACCGTGTGTGGCCTCAGGCTGTTGAGGAAGGAACGGATTGGAGGATAGGTGGGTGGAGGAGACCCCAGGGGTCTCATCTCCAAACCTGCCCTTGTCACACTCAGGGACGGAGCCCAGGCTGAGGAGGAAGGCCCTCCACTCCCCAGCGTGGGGTCAACCCCCAGTGACGGCGGGTACAGGCAGGGGTGCTGGGTTCCCGTAGCTGGGGTGCAGAGGCATCCCTGGACCGGGGCTGTCCGCCTACCTGGTCCAGGTCGTAGAGTAACTGCAGGGGACTCCTCTTCTCCCCACCGAACCAGCTGGAGCCCAGGGCCCTGTTTTCAAATGCTGTGGGGACACAAGGAGAGAGGTGTCACCTGTATCAGGTGAGCTAGCCGTGGACTTCAGGGGGTGGACACAGTGATCTCTGGGACTCAGTTTCCCCCTGTGTCCTGCCTGCCTCCCAGGGTCCTGGTGAAGTGTGGGGGAACACCAGTGGAGACCTTGATCCACCAGGAAAGTGTCCTTGGTGTTCTTCCTGCCCTCTGGGAAAGGCCTGACCACCCACCTTACCCACCTCCATCTGCCCTCCCTCAGACCCACCTCTGCCGGTCTGTGGAGCTCAGAGCATGGGTGTAGGCAGCCAGAAAGGGCTGGGTGGTGGTGCAGGTGGCACTGTGGATTACAGAAAAGTGCTGCCCCACCAGTGCATGTACTACTGTCACCAGAACTGGAGCCCCTGGGGACAGGGACACTATCTCACTGCTACATTCTTGTTTCCCTAAAACAGTACATAAAAAATCAGTTTAGTGATATGATTGTTTATTGATTGATTGATTGATTAGTACTCGGGAGTGAACTCCGGGGTGTTTAACCGCTGAGCCACATCCCCAGCACTTTTTACATTTTATTTTGAAACAGGGTCTCGCTATGTTGCTTAGGGCCTCCCTAAGTTCCAGAGGCTGACCTTGAACAAAATACAATTTTTTAAAGGTTGGGGTAACAGCTCAGTGGCAGAAGCCCTCTGAGTTCAATCCTTGGCTAAAGGAGTGAGTGACAGTCAGGTTGGCCTTGCTCTCCCTCCAGAACCTGCCGCGTGTACCTGAGACCCACTGTGCAAGGTCCCCTGCCATTCCTCAGCCCAACTCAGGTTCCCTCCACACCCTAAGCCCTGCTACAGGTCCCAGGAACAAGAACCCCGCTCTGCTGTGACCAGAACTGGAAGCTGCCTGTGCCTTGGGGGTCACTCATGGTCCTAGAACTTGAACTTCTGCCTCCAGACAGACCCAGGGGTCTCTGTGGGACTGTGGCTGCCTTCCCTGCAGCTAGGCATGTCCCAGGAACAGCACTGTCCCCAGAGAGCACAGCAGTGTTGGCTGGTCCCTCAAAGGAGGGACAGGCCCCAGGCTGGCCACTGGCTCTGGCCGAAGTACAGCAACAGGCACTGCAAGCTGAGCTCCTGTGGCACCGCGCTGGGGTGGCACCGCTCATCACCAGAGAGAAGGCAGACCCTTCTCAGGATTGTGCAGATGAGGTCACCCAGCGAAGGGGTGTGCCCAGCTGGGGACGGAAGACGACCTAGCACCCACCAGCCCTGGACCAGCAAGCAGCCCATCTGCTCCAGGGCCCCACAGTTCAGAGCCTCCAAGCCTTCTAGAAACATCCCCCTGCCCCGCCTTGCCCAAGGCCTGTCATTTCCTGGGCAGACCACAGACTGCGGCAAAGTGGTCCCTTAACAGACTGCAATGGCCAGGGTGTGGAGGATAGAAGGGGACAGGAATCAGAGAGAAGCCCAGAATAGCTGTGGCCAGTGATTACAGGGCAGGGCCGCCTCCGCTCAGACCCACCCCACCCAGCACGCAGACCACAGCGGCCCTGGGTCCGGCGGGGTGAGCAAGCTGGCCCATGCAGAGGGACAGATGAGAACCAGAGGATCAAAAAGAGGGGTGCCCTGGGGCTGGAGCGGTGGCTCAGCAGCACAGCGCTTGCCTGGCAAGCACAAGGACCCGGGTTCCATCCCCAGCACCACGCACACAGCTAGGTAGAGGAAAGACGAAACCAGAAGGAAGCGTAAAATGAATTTTTAAAAAGAGGTAAGGCCCTGAAGATCCACTGGGAGCACCCCCAAACTCTGCTGCCATTACCCCACCCCAAGACCTGTGTGCTCAGATCCCTGCCCCTCCCTCTGCTGGGCTTCAGGTCCCAGGCCCCTGCCAGGCACAGAGGAACACACTAGACAGGCCAGGGGAGGGACAGCTGCTCAGGGAGGGGCCTGAGCTAAAACCTGGGTCACTCAGGGCAGCCACTAGCAGACTACGCAGGGGTGGGAGAGGGTCTGCTCTGAAACAGGGAAACAGATCACGCCTGTAATGCCAGCAGCTCAGGAGGCTGAGGCAGGAGGATCGCATGTTCAAGGCCGGCCTCAGCAACTTAGTGAGGCCCTGAGCAACGTAGCTAGGAAGACCCTGTCTTAAAATTAAAAAAATCAAAAGGGCTGGGGATGTGGCTCAGGGGTTAAGCATCCCTGGGTCCCACCCCTTAAAAAAGAAAAAAAGAAAGGAAACACAAGTAGCAGGAGGTTGGGAAGATGGGGAAACCTTGATGGCAGGAAGTGGGGTGCCACAGGGACAGAGACAGGGAGAGACTGTGTAGGAAGACCAGGACTTTGGCCAGGAGAAAGAGAAACAGACAGAGAGAGAGAGATAAAACAGTGGCACTTCTGGAAGAGCCCAAAGCACGTCAGCTGGGTTTAAGGGGCAGGAAGCCACAGGGGATGAGCTGCTTCGGGGTGGAAGAGCCCAGGGCCCAGGGGTGGCATCCACATAGGGCTCGGGCCATGTGACTGTCGTGGTGGGGTCCCCAGCCTATCCTGCCAGTGTGAACCCAACACCGTGGTTGGCGAGGGAAGGTGGGGCTTTACCCAGGTCCCAGTGGTACGGGAAGTTTCTGTGGCGTAACATCAGTGCCCTCGGAAATCCAGGATGACTGCACCCGGCACTGTGCTGGGTGCTCGTGTGCACACTGGACACGGTGCCTGCTCTCGGGTGGACCCCGGGAGCATCCCACTGATGAGATGGGAAGGCTGAGGTCAGGAGGCACCAGCATGTGGCCCCACTCCTCCCAGCTGTGTCGGAACAGTGTTGGACTCAGACCACATCTGCACCCTAATGCGCACACTGTCCAGTGTCTCAGGCAGACGCTTGTCCTGAACCTGACCCCCCTCTGTCCTCCTGGCACCCACAGGTCCCTGTTTGATAACAAATAAGGAAGTACCAGCCCAGCAAGGGAAGGCAAGCTCCTCATGGTCACACAATGCTGGGACACAGGGGACACCTGCAGACATCAGTTGGCGGGTCGTCCTCCGCCAAATAGCAGGTGAAAACATGCCACCCCGAGAATCCTCACGCATGCTGCCAGTCAAGCCTGGCCTGCCCACTCCCAGACAAGGAAGGGCTCCTGCCCGCTCGCAGGGGTCAGGGGCACAAGGCCCCACTAGCGGGGAGACTTCCCAGCCCTGTGAGCAGAGATTACAACACCCAGGTTCTGGTTAATAAGTTGTAGCTGGTCGTAGTGTTGCAAGAGGAGACGAGCAGAAAAGCCAGGCTCCGACAGCCCTGACCCCGGGGCAGCGTGGCCAGCAGGCGCTGGGATCTGCCTGCCCCATTCCTTCCTCCCAGGGGCTTTCGGGGATGACTTGCCTGCCCCCAAGTCAAAGCCTGTCTTCTCATCATTAGGCCCAAGGGAGCAAGGACCATGCTGAACGCGCCCTGCTGCCCCTTTCCTTCCCTCTCTCTCTCTCTCTCTCTGCTTGCATTTAAATCCAACTCTGTTCACAAGTCAACTCATCTGGTAGGGAACTCTATCTGGCCAGTCATTCCCAGGTATCACCCCATCAGTTCTGATTCTGGAACTATCCCTTCCCCAACTTGCGCCTCCTCCATCTCAGCCAGCCCAAGGCAGGCTCCATGGGCTGTGCCAGGACTGTCATGGGGATGCACCCACCAGTCTCCTATTTCTCTTCATCCCACTTTGGTGATCCCAAAACCCACCTATCAACTTGGCTCGCAACAGATTCCAGTTCCTTCCCCTGACCTCCTCCCACCCATTCACTCATCTCCATCCACAGTGACCTTCCCTCCGGCCTCAGGGCCTTTGCACCGGCTGTTCCATCTGCCTGAGATGCTTTTCCAGGGATCTTGAAATGGGTAGATGTGGCTCACAGATCAGGTCTCGATTCACGTATTGCAACCAGAGACTCTCCAGCCAATCACAGGGGAGACTCTCCTGCCAATCACAGGGCTCCACGTCAGAATCTCTCCAAGGTCTTCCTCTTGTTCAGCACTGCCTACTGCTGAAATCATCTGATTTGCACGAGGGTCAACCTCCCTGGAAGGTAAGTTCTATAGGAAAGGTAATGTTTTCCTGTAACCCCTGTACCTCACCCAAGGTCGATGACTATTTACTCAAAAAATCATTTATTTTAAATATTTATTTTAAAATTGATAGCCACAGGGAGAATACCCCAATTCCCAGCCTGCCATTCAAGTCCATCCATGACTGGGCACCTTTCTGGCATTCAGTCCATCACCCCTTCTCAAAGACCCTGAGCATCACTATTCTTCTGCCTGCAATTTCCTTTCCTCATTTTCCCATGTGGTAAACTCCTATGCACCCTTCAAAGCCCAACCCAAATGACCCTGCTCTGCAGAGTGGAAAGAATAAGAAAGAACTTTGGATTTAAACTAGCATTCAAGCCCCACAGTTCCTGGCTTGAACAAGTCACTTGCTTTCTCTTGATCTCAGTTGCGCTCTCTGCAAAATGTTGAGCTAACTATTCTGCCCAAATGTTCTGTTCTCTTAGTATTCTCTGGAGGAGCTCTGAGCTGCGGACACACTCACGGTACCTGGGAGTGGACATCAGCCGTGGTGACACTGGATTCTCTCCCAGCAGTCACCACCAGGCTCCTTTTGCTAGCCCACCTGATTTCTCTACTGGGGGAACCTGCTTGACGTCGCATCCGTGTTCCCCTCCACGACACCTCTACTCCCATAGGCTGGGATGAGCACGTGACCCAGGCCTGGCCAATCAGTGCGTCCCAGCCCTTCCTGCCGCCCGGGGACGGACACCACGAGATCCAATCCGGGCCAAGGAGACACATCCTTGAAACTTTGGCTGGAACTGATGGTAAAGGAGCCCCTTGGGGCAGGGTTTGCTAAGCTGGCGAAGCTCAGAGCGCAGTTACCGCAGAGAAAAGCCGAACTGAGACTTAGATGTGATTTGCGACCCCGGATCTACCCCGTGCATCCCTAACTTCTCGGTTCTATGTACAGGGTAATCCGTTCTTGGCTTAAATGCGTCGGAAGGGATTTGTTCTCCTGGACCCAGTGCTCCATTCCACGTCTGCCTGAGCGGATGAGGACCAGACCCAGGGCACTGGGACTGCACAGAGAGGGGGCTGGGGCCTGCAGGGGACCAGGTGGGAGGCAGGGCAGAGCCATCTGCCTGCTCAGGCTGCGCGTCTGGGGCTGGAGCGGTGGCTCAGCAGCTCAGCAGGGAAGCGAGTGCCTGGCACGCACAAGGACCTGGGTTCCAACCCCAGCACCACACACGCAAATAAGTGGAGGAAAATCAAAAACCAGATGAAAAAATAAATAAACCTGACTTTCTCCTTGCCTGGCTGCCTGCCTCGTTCTCTCTCTCTCTTAAAAAAAAAAAAAAAAAAAGAGAAACCAAGCCCCAGCATCTATGTTGCAAGCTTCCGCTGTTGAGTCTCCAGCGCCCTGTTCTGCTCTGAGGCCAAGTGCATTCCAATCTGCCATGCTGAGTGGAACCAGAATGTCATCACCCCATTCAAAATGAGGGGTGCTGATGCTGGAGCGGTGGCTGGGTAGTTACGGCGCTTGCGTGGCTTGTTCAACCGTGCGAGTTCAAACCCCAGCACCACGTAGGCAACCAAGCGTCCAAGGAATGAAAGTCGCATGAAAAACTAAATAAAAATTGCTTCTCTCTCTCTCTCTCTCACTGTTCCCTCTTTCTTTAAAATAAAATGAGGGGTGCTTTTGAGACTGCACGGTGAATCAACTGCAGGGGCACTGTGGCCACCGTGGTCCCACACTCAGGAGTCACAGTGCCAGGAGGGGCTGATGGGGAGGGAGATGAGGGAGTCCCAGGGCCGCCCTCCACTTGGGGTTCCTGGGCCCCTTCCCTCACCCTCTCCAGGAAGGATGATGTGGAAGAAAGTCTCTACTATCACATCATGGTCACGAAGTGCTGGCCTCTAAGAGATGGAACAAGACCTAGAGGGAGAAAGGAGCAGCCGGTGTGGAAAGGAGAGATGTGGGGAGTCTCCTGGGAACAGGCCCTCTGTCTCTCTGCCCCACCCTCTTCTGTACTCTACCTCCCCTGTGCCCAAGTCCAGAGCCCCCTGGAAGTCACCAGAGACTCAGCCTGTCTGGGAGAGGAGCACCCATCACTTCCAAACACGGAAAAGATGAGGAGAAGGAATTGAGGGCAAGACAGGCAGGGTGGGGTCTGGCGCAGTGGACCAGCCAGGGAGGGAGATAATTATGGCACCATCAGGGGTCTTGCTGGGTGTGTCTCCTGGACAGAGGATGCAGAGTCGAGATTTGGTGGCCCACAACTGTAATCCCAGAAGCTCGGAGGCTGAGGCAGGAGGATCACAAATTGAAGGCCAGGCTTGGCAATTTAGTGAGCATCTAAGCAACTTAGCAAGACCCTGTCTCAAAATAAAAAATAAAAAGGGCTGGGGATGTAACTCGGTGGTTAAGTACCCCTGGGTTCAATCCCTAGCACCACTCAAAAAAAAAAAAAAAAAAGGAGGAGGAAGAGGAGGAGGAGAAGAAAGAAAGAAAAAAGAGGAGGAGAAGACAGTGGGGTTGTTCCTCTGTGCTGGGACCACAGGAAGCTCAGCCTCCAGGCCCAAGCAGAGACACTGGAGAAGCAGCAAAGGGCCAGATCGACGCTCTGGGGTGACCTTCGAGCTGCCTTGGGGGGTGCACAGGGTATCCGGGTCTGAGACAGCTGCTCCACCTCTCTCTGGCATGCCTTCCCCCCCCAGGACCCTGGGCTCTAGGTCAGGGTTAGAGGCTCCCGGGGAATGCTGGGAGCCAGGTGGGCTGCTGCAGATCTCCCCACTTAGTAAAAGGGCTCTGAGCTCCCTGGGGCAGCAGGAGCAGAGGCCTGAGCTGGTAGTCCTTCAGTGCCTTTTGTCCTATCTCTAGTGACCCCTCCTCTGGAGAAGGAGAGGGTAAGGCAGGCCCCGCTTGCCTGACATCTGTCCTGGGCCCTGGAGCCCTCACGCCCAGGAGGCCTCTGGCCCTCACACACCACAAACCACATCCTGCCAGCCCCACGCTACAGGGACAGCAAAGGCCCCACTGAGGCCACAGGCAGTGGGATCCCCCTGCAACAGGACAGGCCTGGCAGGAAAAGGCCTCTCTCCACAGCTGCCCGCTCTCGCAGTGTACCCACGCCATGAGCCCTCCTCTGAGGCCAGATCTTCAGCTCAGATCTTAGGAGGAGAAAGCCAGTGTGATCGGTTGAGCTGATTAATTCTGGCTTCCCCGAGACTGCCCCGAAGCTATGACGGCCAAAGCAGGCCTTCAGAGAGGTCTCAGAGGATCCACCAGAAGCAGTGATTTGGGAGAGAAAGGCAGGCAGTGTGAGAGCTCGGAGAAAAGGCCCATTACGGTCTAGGGGGAATGGATGCCAGGTCAACAGGGGCCTCCCAGCCCAGATAGCATGAGGCCAGCCTGCAGGGCGAGAAGGTTGTGGTCAAATTCAGACAGGTGGCAGGGCAGCCCAGGTGGGGGGCATAGTCTGGGCAAAAGCTAGGAAGGGAAAATAAGTCACGTTCCCTAATCCCTGCTCTCTCTTTGCCATACCAGCCACACACCCAGGATCTACAGGAGAGGAGGGAGCTTAGAAGGAACAAGGCTCAGCAGGTGACTCAAAAAAAAAAAAAAAAGAGGCCGAGGCAGGAGGATGTAAATTCAAGGCCAGCCACTGAAGGTTAGTGAGAGTCTGCCTCGATATAAATTATGAAGGGCTGGGCTGCTGGGTGTGGTGGTGCACACCTGTAATCCCAGTGTCTTAGGAGGCTGAGGCAGGAGGATCAAAAGTTAGAGGCCAGCCTCAGCAACTTAGCAAGGACCTAAGCAACTTAGATCCTGTCTGAAAATAAAATATAAAAAGAGCTGAGATGTGGCTCAGTGATTAAGCATCCCTGGGCTCAATCCCTGGTACCAAAAAAAAAAGGTAGGAGGGTGCTAGGATGTAGCTCAGTGGTACAAAACCATTGGGCTCAATCCCCAGTATGGAAACATAAGACATGGGTAGAGATGGTGGGTCTATGGGAGACACAGAGACACACAGACATTCAGTACCCCAGAATCAAACTCCGAGGCGTCCTCTCTCTCATACCCCATGCAGGGAGCGGAGCTCTGAGCAGCAGAAGCCACTGCGTCCTGTTGTGTTGTGTTGAGACTGGTAAACATCTGTCTACTGAATGACCGGGTAGACGGAGACTGTGACAGCCGCAGACGCTGGGACCACACCCCAGACTGTGCCAGGGGGCACTCTGCCCAGCCAAACATGAGGAGCACCCACACACAGTCGGCCAGCGCATGGGTAGGTCGTGGGGGTGCTGGACAGAGTGACTCCAGCTCCCACCCATGAGCTCAGGGAGGCCCACAGCTAGACACGGAGGGGACATTGTTGAGAGGTAGGGGAGTGGGCAGAGGCCTGGTGGGCACCAGCAGGGCTTCCCCAAAGTCTGCACCTCTGAACCCCAGCCAAATCCTGGTCTCCATCCCAAGGGGCAGGCTGGGAGGTTGAGGGGAAGCCATAGAAGGAAGCCCCTCCCCACAAGGTCGCAAGGACCTTCCTGCCATTCCTAAGGATGGCAGCCATCGTGAGAAAGAGGCGAGGGATCAAATACCTGCTTGCTGTCTATTATTGCATTGGAGTCCAGCTTCCCTGGAGTCTGCAAGGAAGGACTTAGCAACCCAGTGTATAGATGGGACGACTGAGGCCAAGGCAGGGGAAGGATGGTCACCCAGCAGACAAGGCTTGTGAGTTCCCTTCAGACCCGCCTGGATCCAGCTGGAAAACTCCTTGGGTTGGTACCATGCTGAAAACAGCTTCCTGGGCCTCATCCCTTGGGTCCCCCTGATCCCAGTGCCCTGCTGTCCCTGTCCATCCTGGGATGTGGACCTGGGAGAATCCAAGGGTAGGGCTCAAATGGTTCTCATAGAGCCCACACTGGGGGTAGAGGAGGCAAGCAGAGATCACCTACCCTACACAGAGAGAGAGAGAGAGAGAGCGCGCCACCAAGATCAAGTACCCATCAATACCCTGGGTACCTCCAACTCCAGAAAGATTGTTGTGTGATTGGCACTTAGCCATCCATCCTGGGCCCTCTATGACCCCAGTTTCCTCCTCTATGAAATGGGTTGGTGAGAGATTTTTAAGGGAGGATTTCAGTAGGTTCAAAGTGAAGACCCAGCATGTGCCTGGCCTGGGATTATGTACTCAGCCTGGCGAATGGATGGCTGCTGGCCTCACAGTTTTCCCAGCCAGACCTTGAGGTGGGTGCAGGTGGGTGCAAAGAACTCCTTCCTGGCGTGGACTGTAGGGTGCTCCGGGATGCAGGCCCATTGCACAGATGGACAACTGGGGACTGAAGAGACTCAAGTGCCCCCCTCCACCGCCTGTCTGGCTCCCATCCCTTACATCCAGGGCTTTCCCTGGACTAAGGGAGTGAGGGCAAAGGTAAAGAGACCGCGGTCCAGGATTGGCCAAATGCCTCCCACCCCTCACGAGTCCCCGCGGGTCTCCAGGCACAGGCTGTGGGACCAGAATGGTCACCTCTCCCAGGCTTTCGGAGAGCAGTTCCCAAGTGGGAGCAAGACCCATGCGGAGCTGGAGTGGGTCTGGGTAGGGAAAGCCTCTAACGCCTTTCTGATCCCACCAGAGCCCTCGCCTGCCAGTCCTGTCCCCACGCCAGGGAGGAGACCGCAGGTGCCCCATGATCCTCAAGGGGACAGGCCGCCGGGGGCGCTTCGGGGCTGGGGGCTGGGAGTGGGTGCGCGAGGGGCGGCCTGGCTCGGCGGGCACTCACCGGGGCGCAGGGCGCGGGGCGCGACGCACAGGAGCAGGAGGAGCGCAGCGCCCAGAAACGCGGCCACCAACACGCGCCGCCTCCCCGAGCAGCGCCTCCCCATGCCGTTCCCAGCGCGCGCGGGGCCACAGTCCGCGGCGAGGTGCGCGGGACTCGGGCGCCGGGCTCCAGGACCCGCCCCAGGCCCCGCCCGGGCCGCCCAGGTGGCGCGCACCACGGAGCGCGGCGCGGGGGTGCGGGGAGCGGTGCGCACGCGGGGACCCGCGGGCCGCTGCGGGCAGGGGAGGTGGCTGACGGGTCGGTCCGCAGGGTCTTCCTGCTCTGCCTCCGCCCAACAGAACGGGTCGGCAGTCCAGCCCGCTCTGGGCGGAGAGCGGTGGGTGGGAACCCTGTCACCCGGAGTCTCCGCCTCCTGGAGTTTGTCCTGGGTGCCACCTATCAGCCAAGGCTAAGAAACAGCCAAGCGAGTGCAGGTCCCCCCAGCTAATGCCCTCTGCCTTGTGCTTCCTTACGTGCCAGGGATCCAGGAGCTGGTTTGGGATGAGCCCAGGAGCCTGAGCGGGTGGCACCCTGTTCATGACCCCCTCAGGAACCCCGCCTCCAGTACCAGGCACAAGACGCTCCTTTCCCCCAGGCCACCCTGCAGCCCAGCTTTCCGACAGGACCGCTAGATCCGCCTCTCTTCCAGCTCGTGCAGAAGGCGGAGGGGGTTCCTCAGGCCGGTCCCATAGCGTAAGTCCTGCTGAGACTCTTCTGTGCAACCCACGAGAGTTCTGGCACCAAGCAAGTCCTCAGAACTTGCCCTTGAAAGACCAAGATGGGGGCTGGAGCCGTGGTTCAGAGGCAGAGCGGTTGCCTAGCATGCAGGAGGACCTGGGTTTGAAACCCAGCACCACATACACTACTAAGTGTTGGTAAAACACAAACCAGATGAATAAATAAATAAAATTGATTCTCTCTCTCTCTCTGAAGAAGAAGAAGGAGGAGGAGGAGGAGGAGGAGGAGGAGGAGGAGGTGGAGGAGGGAAGGGAGGGGAGAGGAGGGGAGGGCAGGGCAGCAGGGGAGTTCTCAGTGGTGGAGCAAATGCCTAATATGTCCAAGCCCCTGGGTTCTATCCCCAGCACTGTGAATGTAGCCAGGTGCAGTGGCGCAAGCTTGTAATCCCGGTGACCGGGAGACTGAGGCAGGAGGATTGCAAGTTCAAGGTTAGCCTGGGCAACTTAGCTAGACTCTGTCTCCCAATAAAAAATAAAAAGGGCTGGGGGTGTAGCTCAGTGTTAGAGCCCTCCTGAGGTCAATCCCTACCAGGAGGAGAAAAAGACATCCAGCTAACCCAGACCCCACAGTCTTGCTGTCCAGAAGTCAGGTTGTCAGGAACCCACAATTGTCACTGTGTGCACAAGTGTGTTCTTTGACCCTACGGTTACTGGTGTGTTTATGGGAACAGGGTACTGTCTTCAAGCCCAGTTTTTAAACTGCTCTTGAAAAACCTAGTGCCTCCAAACCCTCCTGGTGCCACTTACCAGCTGTGTGAGATCAGAAATATTACCTAACCCCTCTGATCCCCAGCTCCCTGTATGATGGGATAAGACTAAACCTCAGAATGTTGTGAAGATTAAATGAGGCACAGGAGATATTCACAACATTGTCTGGCACTGGGTGAGTGCTATGTGAATACTTGATATTGGTAATTTACTTAAGTTTTTGTAGTGGCGCTTTTTAATTTTTTTAAGAATATTGAGTAAATAATAGTTGTTTTGGCTTTAAGTAGTGATAATGGTTCTCCAATGATGGGAAGCTCAGCTCACAGATAAAACCATACATTCCTCATCATTACTCTCCCAGCCTTGGAACACCTCCTGCTCACTCCACGACCCAGAGACTTCAAGTCGTCAACATCCCCTGCCAGCTCCGATTATCACCTAGACCCCCATTCCTGAGTTTCCCCAGACCCGCATTCCCTGCACCCAGACCCAGCGCCTGGAGTCTCCTGCATGCGTCTTGGCCTTCTACGCTGCCACCTGGTGGCCAAAGTTGAGAACAACATCTCAGCCTATGTGTGTCCAGAGAGCACCCTGGAAGATGGGGTCCCAGGAAGCCCACTAGGAAGGTTTTAGGTCTTATTGCTGAACGGTGCTGACGCATGCATGGCTAGAGGTTCGGGACCTCAGAACTTCTCCTGAGAAGTTTCTTTCCGCTTCCTGATGCCCTCCCACAAGGACTCATATCCATTCATTCATTCACCCACTTTGCAGAGAGGCACCCGTGGAAAGAATGAACTGTTGCTCTCTCTGCTCTCACTGACTTTACGCTGTATATGGAAGCTTATAAAATAGGAATAAATGGATACGAATGGTGTTGCAAAGAAAACAAAGTGTTTAAGAGACGGGAAGCTTCTCTGATTTGACAAGGGTGCTGGGGGCTAGGACAGGTGAATCCAGGGAGGATAAGCCCCACAGGTACCCGGGGAAAGAGTTTCTGGGCACAGGAAAAGCCTTTTCAGGTGATGTGGCACTTTCTGTTGCTAAGTAACAAACACTCTACTCAGTTTTGTGTACTTCCCCTGGGATCTCGAGCTGCAGCTGGGATGGCTGTCGTCTGGGGCTCACCCAGGCTGGATGTCCCCGACAGCTCTCTCTCACACTGGCAGGTGATGTGACTCTCTTTGGGAGCTCCCCTGGCAGGAGTCCTAGATCCGCTCCCCGGAACCAGTTCAGCCTCCAGGTGATCTGCGCAGAGTCACCTTCCCTTGGTTACCCAGAATCGGCGAGGCTGGTCCAGATCCTGAAGGCAGGGCTGCATCCAGCCTCAGTAGGAGACGTGCCCAAGAATTTGTGAGCATGTTTTAAAACTATTACTGCATATCCTGGGAGATCAAGGAGGCTCTGGGTGGAGGAGAGTGGATGAGTGAAATCAGAGAGGTAGACAGAGTCTAAATGCCCAGAGCCCTGTGCCAGATGGATTTTCCAAGTCTGGGAAACAGAGTAGCTGCGTACTGGGTGTCCACCTGTGCCCCTGTATTGGAACAGGGAGGAGGCAGGGACCAGCTCAGAGGCCTGTGCTACCTCCAGGAGAGATGATGCTATTTTGATGGAAGCAATCATGAGAAAAGCAATAATATCTCACCTGTGCTTATCCTGTGCCAATCAATGTTCTTTCAATATTTAAAATCGTCTCTAGATTACTTCTTCTTTTCTTTTTGGTACTTGGGATTGAACGAAGGGGTGCTTTACCACTGAGCTACATCCCCAGTCCTTTTTATATTTTTATTCTGAGACAGGGCCTTGCTAAATTGCTGAGGCTGGCCTCCAACTTGTGATCCTCCTTCCTCAGCCTCCCAACTCACTCACAGGTGAGTACCACTGTACCCAGCTGATCTCTAGATTTCTTCTCATACCTAATACAACATCATTGCTGTGGAAAGAGCTGTTAGTCTGTATCATTAAGGGAATAATAGCAAGGGAAAAATCTGTACATACTCATACAAATACAAATTTAAAAAATATCTTTAATCTATGGTTGGTTGAATCATCAGATGAAAACCCAAGAATGTAGAGGACCAATTGTACCTTTTATTTTGTACTGGGGATTGAACCCAGGGGTGCTTAACCACTGAGCCACATCCCCAGCCCTTTTTATTTGGAGACAGGGTTTCTCTAAGTTGCTTAGGTTCTTGCTAAGTTGTTGAGGCTGGCCTCAGCCTCCTGAGCCACTGAGATTACAGGCATGCACCACCACGCCTAGAAGTACTTTTCATTTACAGGTAAAAATCTGAGTATAGGGGGCTGCGGAGGTGCCTCGGCAGTTACGGTGCTTTCCCGGCATGCGCAAGTACACGGGTTCAAACCCCAGCACCACGTACACAACTAAGTGTCAGAGCAACGAAAGCCACATGAAAAAATCAATAAAAATCGATTCTCTCTCTCTCTCTCTCTCTCTCTCTCTCTCTCTCTCCCTCTCTCTCTCTCTCTCTTTCCCTCTCACTGTCCTTCTCTATTTAAAAAAAAAAGAATCTGAGTATAAAATAGCTAAGTATTTTGCCCAGGAACACACAGCTAGGGATCTGGACCCTCAGGCTTGAACCTAACAGTCTTCCATGTTTAACTTCTTTGAGATCCTCATTCTTTTAAATAGCTTAACAATATTCATTTGCCTTTTAATTAAACTCTTTAGCAATAATGAGATTCATGTGCAGTTGTACAAAATAATACAGAGAGATCCTGTGTACACTTTTTTTTTTTTGGTGTACTAGGGATTGAACCCAGGGGCACTTAACCACTGAGTCACATCCCCAGACCATTTTATTTTTTTGATTTTGAGACAGGGTCTCACTACGGTGCTTCGGGCCTCAAACTTGTGATCCTCCTGCCTCAGCCTCCGGAGTCGGTGTGATTACAGGTGCGCGCCACCACGTCCAGCTCCTGTGTACTCTTTATCCAGTTTTCCACAAAGGTGTCATCTTGCAGAACTACAATATAAAGTCACGGTCTATATATCTATATATATCTATATATAGATATAGATATATAGTTTTTTTTAAAAAGAGAGACAGAGAATCAATTTTTATTGAGTTTTTCCCACGGCTTTCGTTGCTCTGACACTTAGTTGTGTACGTGGGTTTGAACCCGTGTACTCGCACACGTCGGGCAAGCGCCGTAACCACCGAGCCACCGCTCCAGCCCCCCACAGTCGATATATTGACCTTGATGTCATTCACCAATTTTCTGTACAATGTTAATAAAAAGATTTTCTTAAATAGGTTGCAGACATTTAAGAATCAGGAGATTTCACAAAAGCTGTTGGGATTGCTGACTTCTCTGAGCTGTCAACCCTGAGACGGGTGTGCACACAGATAGGCTACTGAGGATCTGTACATCAGGCGCGGTAAAAAGCAAGACCCAGAGTTGACCAAGGCTGCAGTGCCAGCCTCGTGGGCAGGCTTGCTGGGAACTCTGGAAACATCTGAAAACGCACTGCCCCATGGTGAGGGAGCTGAGATATTTATCCACCAGTTCCTCTTGGGACAGGGGGAAGGGCTGCAGTTCTCCAGCTCTCTCCTCCCACCCCTGCATGGGACGCGCAGACTCTGGGGCAGCAGAGGTCCGTGGACAGAGAGAGGCAGGTGCTGGCCCCTGGGGTCCAGGTTTTGTGCAGTGCTCAGGCCCAGAGGAGGGCAGCAGGGTAGAGGCTGAGGAAGGACTCCTGTGTCCTCCGATCGGCTCCCAGGGCTGCAATGGGAGTGCTTGAAAGATGGAGCGATGGGATGGATTCCAGAAGGCCAAGCTTCTGGACTCTCTACTGGCTCGTCCTTCAAGGAAGCAGCCCTGCAGGGATGCGGTGGACCCCAGTGTGAGAAAGAAACCGTTTCCCTTCTTCTGCAGGCTCCTGGCCATCGTAATGAATTTACTACACTGATTCTCCAGCAGACACCAGCAGGGTGTCCTCTAATTTGGTGCAATTCTGACGCTGTCTACCCTGAGCTAGCATGAGCTCCCACAGATGAGGGCTCAGTTCCACAGGACGGCCCCCCAGTTTATACAAGTTGCATCTGACCTACCAGCTATGAATGGGGGTTCCCGTGATCCCCTCCCCGGCTGGATTAATTTACTAATTAATGATTCATAGAACTCAGGGACATATCTTACTTAGATTTACCTATTTATTATAAAGGATATTACCACCAGGTGTGGTGCTGCATGCCTGTAATTCCAGGAACTCAGGAGGCTGAGACAGGAGGATCACAAGTTTGAGGCCAGCCTCAGCAACTTAGAGAGGCCTTAAGCAACTTGACAAGACCCTGTCTCAAAATAAGAAATTAAAAAAAAAAAGACTGGGGCTGGGGCTCATGGTTGAGTACTTCTAGGTTCAATTCCTGGTGCAAAAAAAAAAAAAAAAGGTATTACCAAAAAATACAGATGAACAGCCACATGGAAGAGATGCATAGGGTAAGATCTGGGGAAAGGATTCCAGCTTCCATGCCCTGTCAAGGTGCCTCTCGGTCCGGGATCCTCCATGTGCCATTTTATGGAAAATTCTTTACACAACATGACTGATTCCATCTTTGGCCATTGGTGATCAACTCAGCTTTCAGCCTCCCTCCCTTCCCTGGAAGTCACGGGTGAAGCTGAGAGCTCTCTTGGCAGCCAGGTGCCATCCTGAAGCTATCCAAGAGTCACCTCGCTAGAACAGAAGCGCTTCCTAGCATCCTAGAAATCCCAAGGGATTTAGGAGCTCTGTGCAGGAACTGGGGGTCAAAGACCAAATGTTGGAACAAAAGAGCCTCCTAGCATCCCTGTCTACGGACTTTTTTTTCTTTTTGGAACTGGGAGTTGAGCCCAGGGGGCCTTTCCAACTGAGCCACATCCCCAGCTCTTTTTTTTTTTAAATTTCTTCTTACTTTGAGACAGGATCTTCTCACTAAGTCACTTTGGGTCTCACTAAGTTGCCCAAGGCCTCACTAAGTTATTGAGGTTGGCCTCAAACTTGCAATCCTCCTGCCTCAGCCTCCCCAGTCACCAGGATTACAGATGTGCACCACTATGCTTGACTTGTCTACAAGACTTTTAAGAACCAGGAACAGAGACTAACATATATTTCTTATTTCACAGTTTAACAGCACTCTTACTGTGCTGTCAGAGAACAGTAGGTGACTTGAGCTAGACTTCAGGGTTTCTGGGACACCCATCAGAGTTTCACCCATGATTCTCTTTGGCAATTCTCAACTCTCTTGAGCTCAGTTTCCTATCTGTGACATGGGACAGAGCGCCCCTCAGGGCAGATGAGAAGGTGACATGAACTGCCCCTTGTGAAGTGCTCAGAAGAGGAAGCCCTGGAAGGTGACAGCCGTTCACATTCCTGCACACCCTTGGCAGGGGGTTTGTAAACTCTCTGCCTCCTCAGCCTGAGCAGTTGGTTACCACCCACTTACATGGACAGGCGCAGGACCAAAGGCCACAGCGCTGGGCGGGAGCTGAGCTGGATTCACACCCAGAGGTGATGTCCCAGGACCACTGGGATTCACCCTGGATGCCACCTGTGTGTAACACCCCGTGAGGTTGCCAAAGCAAACCCCACGTTACAGCCCCACCGGTTCCCCAAAGTCAAGCACAACCCCTCAAGGCCACCCCGCTTGAAAGGACGAGTGGCCCCTATCTAGCCTGTCTCCCCGCATGAAGCCTGCTCCTCCTCCCAAGTCAATAATCAACCAGAGCCCCAAGGACTTGCCCCTGTGACCTGCAAGTGGCTCCTTCCACAATCCCTGGGCCCAATGAGGGGCTGGAGGAGGTGCCCCTGAGCCTGGAGGTCCACACCCTGCTGGCTTCTGAGGGCCCAGTCTCCTCCTGGGCTCCCCACGGTGCTGGCTGCGCCCTCCCCTCGGCCAGCCATGGCCAGCCTGCAGGCTCTGTGCTCCGGCCTGCCCGTGCGTCCCCTTCCTGAGAACCGCGGCCGCTGGGCTGGGGTGCCCCACGCGCCTGTCCGGACCACCGGCCTCAGCCCTGCAGAGGAGCAGGTAAGAAGCTGGGCCCACTCCTCCTGGAGCCTGCTGTCCTCCGGGTCCCTCTAGGACCCTTCTAGGTAGTACAGGTAGTCATTCCCTACTTCCTGCCCCCAATCAATCACCCACCCTGAAAGGGCCTGTCCTCTGGGCCCTTTCAGAGAAGATGGGGAGCAGCCATGTGTGCCAGGCTCCGTCACACTTCATATGTCTTTGGTGCAACCACCTTGGGGTCACCCATGGGCTTGGAATTAGGGTCACCTTCTACAGAGGAAGATCCTGAGGTTCAAGGTCACCCAGCCAGTAAGGGGTGGCACTCAGGCCACCTCTAGTGGGGGGAGAGACAGGCTGGGTGTGAAGTGGCCCAAATCCAACGGCAGAATGCGCACCTTGTCCTGACCCCAAACATCGCTTGACCTCATTTTGGCTTTTGCTCCTAAGTAGGGCGGCTCTTGTTTACCATTGGCAAATGTCACCGTGTACGCATGAGCGCAATGCCCCACCCCACCCGCGCCCCCATCTCTGCGTGTGCGGGAAGCTGTGGGCAGCATCCTACTGAGGTCGCGAGGCTGCTGGGGAGAGCTGGCCAGGCAGGCAGGTAGCCCCTCACCTGGCCGTCCCATTTTACAACACGTGCCAGCAACTGTCCCCAAGCAGCCCCAGGGAAATTCACAGACCATCAGAGAGGCTTGCTTTTCCCATATGAAGGATGGGGATGGAAAATGATTTCACTACGGGGTTGTGGAGGAGAATACATGAAATAAAGCACGTGTCACCGTTACATGGAGTTTTCTACGTGCTTTTTCTTTACTCAGTAGTACTCAGGTGCCTGGCGCGGTGGCCCATGCCTGTAATCCCAGCAACTCAGGAGGCTGAGGCAGGAGGATCTCACGTTCAAAGTCAGCCTCAGCTACTTAGCGAGGCCCAAAGCAACTTTGGCAATTTTAGACAGGGTATCAAAATGAAAAATAAGAAAGGATGTATGTAGTTCAGTGGTTCAGCACCCCTGGGTCCAATACCCAGTGCAAAACAAAAACAAGAATTTCAGAGACAATGTGGGGGTGGGAAGAGGGGAAAATACAAATACACAAATAAGTACAAAGATTAGAAGGGAAGAGGCTGGAGCGGTGGCTCGGAGGTTACAGCGCGAGTTCAAACCTCAGCACCATGCACACAACGAAGTGTCCGAGCAATGAGGGCCAAACGACCAAATGAAAAACTAAATAAAAAAACTTCTTTCTCTTACTGTCCCTCTCTCAAAAAAAAATAAATTAATTAAAAGAGAAATCCTATCACTTCCCAGTTAAAGACGGCTGTCCTCTGGGTGGCTGTCCCTTAGCCATTGTCCTGAGCACTGCCCTAGTGCGGGGACGCCTGGAGGGTTGCTGGGTGCAGCTGGGAAGGGGCAGGAGAGCCATGGGGGGGGGTCCTTAGAGGGCGGAGCTCTGGTGGGCGGGGCGGGGCTGGCACTGAGGGGCTGGTGGGCGGGGCATGCGGTGGGCGGGGCACGCGGTGGGGAACCGGGCGCCCCGCCCCTTGGTTCAGTCCATCTGGCTCAGCTCCCCGCAAATCCAAGGAGTGGTTTAGTCTTTCGTCCCCCTTGGTCACCTCCCTGCTGGAAGCCATTGCCCGGACCTTCTGCCATTAAGGCGTGTAGGACCCTGCCATCTGCTGGTGCCACCCTCGAAGCTGCGTGGCGGTGATCATTCCCCCAGGTGTCTTGTGGTGGCAGAAGGACATCTGGAAGCTGAAAGGCTGGCCCTTGGCTACGCGCGCGTGCATCGCTGTTTGCTTGAAGGACGCGAAGTCCTTGGAGTGGAGGGGACGAGTGGCAGCTGCGCGTGGGGCACACCTTGACTCTGCGCGTGGGGTCAACCAGCTTTCAACTGGTCTCCAACCCCAGTGACTCAGCAGCGCCAGCTCGAGTTATACATTGGCTTCTTTTCTTTTTTAATGTGTTTCTTTGGTTTTCAACAATTTGGGGGCTGGTAGTGGGGATTGAATCCAGGGGTGCATTAGTGAGCCACACCCCCAGGCCGTTTTATTCTTTTATTTTGAGACAAGGTCTCACTAACTTGCTTAGGGCCTTGCTAAGTTGATGAGGCTGGCCTCCAACTTGCAATCCTCCTGCCTCAGCCTCCTGAGCCCCTGGGATTACAGGTGTGCACCATTGCACCCCGCTCAAGTTTTCTTAACTCGGTGAGCACTGATTTCTTCTTTGCCTGCCCAGCCTCCTCCTGACTGTCCCTTTCCTCTTCTCGCCTCCTGCTGTAACCTGATTGTCCCTTCCCTACCCTGCCACCATCCCTAAGGCCCCTGTGATTCCTTTGGCACTCAGCCTTGGGGTGAGTCTTGACCCACAGGGCTCTGACCTCTGGGAACAGGGAGTAGGCTGTCCCAGTCCTCGCCCTCCAGGGAACCCTGCGCTCCAGGTTGGCTCCTGCTGGTGTCTTCACCATGGTCCGCCTGCTCCAA
This sequence comes from Aplodontia rufa, assembly GCA_004027875.1. NCBI lineage: Eukaryota > Metazoa > Chordata > Mammalia > Rodentia > Aplodontiidae > Aplodontia > Aplodontia rufa. The sequence goes on from PVKS010016230.1 coordinate 35,613, forward strand.
AACGCTGGTGTCCTCAGGTCCCAGTCCTGGGCCCTCACCTTCCCTGCTCCCACCTGCCCTCTGGTGTCCACGTTCCACGTTAATCTGCCCAGCTGCACACAGATCCTCCCCTTGAGGGACGTGGGTCCTGAATGGATGAATTCACCCCTACGCCCCTCTCCCCCTCCCCGGGGTGGCTGGCTCCGCCCAGATACCAGGGTGTCACCTGCTCCCACAGGATCCAGTCCAGCTGGGGCTGCCAGGTCTCTGGCTTCTCGCAGCTTTTAGACCAAAGAAGGAAATGAATAGATTAGAGGCCCCAGGGTTAGAAAGGCTGGGAGTCAAGAAGGCCAGGTCAGGGCAGGGGACAGTGACAGAGTGCTTGCCTAGGATGTGTGAGCCCTGGGCTCCATCCCCAGCACACCCAAAAAAAACAGGAAGGAAGGAAAGAGAAGGTCAAGGTCCAAGCGGGTCTGGGCTGAGACTTGAATGAGAAGATGGAGAAGAGGAGGGGTGGTTAAGGGAGGGAGGGAGGCGGGGCAGGACCCAGAGCCCCAGGGCCGGGAAGGAGAAACATGGTTGGACAGCATGGGGGTCTAGGCTGCTTCCCCCAGTTGGGAAAGCCCTCTCTGGGGGTCTCCTTTCCCGGGGTCATCTGTCGCTGGCCTCAGGTTCAGCCCTGACCTCTCAGGATCTTACTCCCAGGGTTACTGATGAGCACAATCCACAGCCCGAGGCTGCCCAGCTGAGAATGCAGCCTCTGTGTCACTTCCAAGCTGGGCCCTGGGTGGAAGATTCCTTTCTGTGCCTGGGGGAGGTGACTGCTGTCCTCCCCTTCAATCACATTCCTTCTCCCCCACCGGCCAATCACAAGTCTCTCACAGGCCTCTCCCCTGCCCTTGCCTGGAGCCAAGCAGCCTGGTCTTTGGGGGGAAAAGACTGGGTCTGTGATAAACAAGAAGTGAGAGGAGCTAGGTCTGCCTTCAGAAAGGGGGTGGGAGCTCCAATCAGGGAAGGCTTCCTGTAGGAGGTGACAGTATAAATGAGCCTGGGGTGAGGATCTGGAGATTCCAGAATGAGTCAATGGGTTTCTGAGTGGAACAGAAGCAGATCTAGGTAGGAAGGGAAGTTGATCCATCAGCCCAGTTGCCTCTGATCCCTCTCTTCCCCAGCTGGCCCTGAGGAACGCGCTGCGCTACTTCCCACCCGATGTTCAGAAGCTGCTGGCACCTGAGTTTGCCCAGGAGCTTCGACTCTATGGCCACATCTACATGTACCGGTTCTGCCCCAGCATTAAAATGAGGTGAGTGTAACGGGACAGATTCACAGGAATCTATACAGGAGGCCAGAAAACCCCGGGAGTCAGCAGCCGGCAGGGGAGGGGGATCCAGACTCTCCAAATTTGGGGGCACATGGAGGCAGCATAGTGAATTGATTCCCTCACAGAGAGAGAGTGGTGCATTTCAGGAACTGGTACTGAGAGCTGCCTGCAGCCCCCAAGCCTGGCCAGAAGTTGGGGAGCCCCTATCAGACAGGTCTCTCTGAGACCTGGTCCCCCCTGTCCTGGGCAGTCAGTCCTGGACAATTCTGGATCAAAATTTCATACAAAATTCCTTTCTGACTACCATGACTCGTCAATCTGTCAGAGGGCAGGGAGAGCTTAAGGGCCGTCAGTGGCGTCAAATCTTAGGGTGTTAGCCCGGCGCAGCGGCACACACATCTGTAATCCCAGAGAATAGGGAGGCTGAGGAAGGAGGATCACAAGTTCAAGGCCAGCCTCAGCAACTTAACAAAATCCTGTCTCAAAATAAAAAATAAAAGAGTTGGGGATGTGGCTCAGTGGTTAAGCACCAAACACAAGAGAAAGAAAACACCGTACCATGTGCAGAATCACCAGCCGCTTTGTGAGAACACAGCTCCGGGACTCCCCCTGAATTCCTTTTTCAGCAGTTCTGTCCCGGAACCTTATCCTACAGCTTGGAAATCTCCATTTCTAACAGTTCCCAGACAATGCTGGAGAATGCCAGAAACCCAGACTTACCTTGAGTCACCCCGTGAATGCTGTTCCCTCCATAAAGGAGGAACCTGTCCCTAATTCCCATCAGCGCACGCTGACATGGTGCCTGCTTGTAGAATCGGTGCCCAGGAATCTTGGTGGAGGCAGAAACAGGGCAAATAGGTAAATTCGGCCTGGAGGTTTCTAGAAAGCAGACATTGGTTGTGTTTGGCACTAAAGTTTCTTCCAGGTTGCTTGGCAGGTGTGGAGGGAGAGGTGCTGGGGTGCGTGTGACCTCGGCTTCCTGGCGCTGGTCCTGTGGGAGGGGTTGGCCTTGGTGGTTCTGGAGACCTCTGCCATGCCCCCATGCTGAAGCTCCTGGTGACCGCTGCAGAGGCCAGGTCTGCCCAAGCCAGGCTGCAGCCAGGTAGACTCTGGACAGCAGCAGGAAGGCGAGCCCAGCGCCTTCCCGTTGCATGCCTGGTGCCTGAACCTCCCCGTGCAGGGCCTATCCCATCCATCAGTACCCCTGTCGGACGAGAGCAGCCGCCGCCATCATGCACATGATCATGAACAACCTGGACCCTGCTGTGGCACAGGTAAGGGCTGGGGAAACTGAGGCCTAGCCCTTGAGACTCGCATGTGATCATTTCATTTATTCATTTAGAGAGAGAAAGAGAAAATAAGTTTTATTCATTTTTTCATCCTGTTTTTTGTTTTGTGGTGCTGGGGTTCAAAGCTGGGTGCTCACACATGCCAGGCAAGTGCCCCAGCCCCCCTTTAATTATAGATTCATCAGCTGTTATGCAGCTAAAGCAGAGAGGTACCTGTACCCTTCTCCCAGCTTCCCCCAAGGATTTCATCTTCTGTAACCTCCAGGAACATCAAAACCAAGACATCGGGCTGGAGCGGTGGCTCGGTGGTTACGGTGCTTGCCTGGCATGCACAAGGATCCAGGTTCAAACCCCAGCACCACGTGCACAACCAAGTTGGAGCAATGAAAGCCACGCGAAAAATTAAATAAAAATTGATTCTCTCTCTTTCTCACTGCCCTTCTCTTAAAAAAAAAAAAGATATCAACACTAATACAATAGATACCATAATTTTAATGTTTTTCTTTTATTTATTTATTTATTTTGGTGGTCCTGGGGGCCTCACACACGCTGGGTCCACCGCTAAGCTACAAATCCAGCTAAATTTTCTTTTTCTTATTTTTCTTTTCTTCCGTGTGTACGGGTGGGGCAGGATACTTGAATTCGAACCTACCTGTACTCTGCCACAGAGCTACCAGCCAGTCCTTGGTATATTGTATTCTATTTTATTTTATTTTACTTTTGCAGTATGAGGGATTGAACCTAGGGACACTTGGCCAGGCCCTTTTCTATTTTTTTATTGTGAGACAGGGTCTCACTGAGTTGCCCAGGCGGACCTCGAACTTGTGATCCTCCTGCCCTAGCCTCCCAGATAGCGGGGATCCCACAGGGGTGCATCCTCAGCTACTTGCTAAATTTTCTAATAGCCACATAAAAAAGGCGAAGAAACCGATTTCATATGCTACTTATCCTAATATCCCCCAAAATATTATTTAACATATAATCAATATAAAATTATTAATGAGACACATAGAGCAGTGCCCACAACCACATACAGTCAGTGGCCGCCTCATCGAATGTGTGGATGTGGCCACTGGTGCTACTGGGGCAAAATAGCTATGGCTAGGCTCCTTCGCCAGCCTTCCAGCGGGCTATGCGATGCTTCTAGCGTGTAGCCAAGGCTGGGAACTGGCCGTGATGACGTTAGTGTGTAGACAAAGTGAGAAACCCTCTGATGCAGTGTGCAAACTCAGGGTCATGAACATTTACCTGTGTTGGCAGTGAGTCCGTTGGTTGAACTGTGCATATAAAAAAGGGCCAATGTGGGGCTGGAGCGGTGGCTCAGCGGATACATCGCTTGCCTGGCATGAGGGAGGATGCGGGTTCAAACCCCAGCACCACGTACACAACAAAGTGTCAGAGCAACAAAAGCCACGTGAAAAACTAAATCAAATTGATTCTCTCCTCTCTCTCTTTTTCTCTCTCACTGTCCCTCTCTCCCTTAAAAAAAAAGGGGGGGTCCTATGGAAATGGCTCTGGGGAGCAAATTGGAACTGGATAGGGACTGAAGCTGGAGCTGGGGGCTGGCTACAGGCTACTGCCACCCTGAATAAACATGTCCCACCTGCTGCTTGCATCTTCTTTCGCCCACTGGGATCTCAGATCTGTTCCCTAAGCCTCCCCCTCTGCCTGGCATGTGCCTGACGCGCATTCCGCGAGAGCCAGCTAGAGACCAGTGGTTCACATTTGACAAGGAATGGCTCTGGGGAGTGCGTCCCCCAGTTCGTCAGGGGCCATTTGTTGCTGGAATTAGACCCAGTGGTCAAATTCCACTAAGAACCTCCTTAGCCCTAGCTCTGGCTCCAGACCAAAGTCAGACCCTGACCTTGACTTTGAACCCAGGGTGAGTTCGCAAACTGACCCAGACCCAGCTCTGATCCTGAGCAGAATCTAAGCCCTTACCCAGTCACAGAGGGGCCAACAATCTTGCAGACCTGGGGAGGCTTCTCCCCTTACCCCATCTCCTTACCCTTTTGAGCCCAATCAGGGGACAGGGACCCTTCTTCTCCCCATCCCCAGCTCCAGGGTCCTTCCCAGGCCTCACCTCAGACAACACCTTGTGTTTTCCAGTTTCCCCAGGAGCTGGTGACCTATGGAGGAAACGGACAGGTGTTCAGCAACTGGGCTCAGGTACAGTGGGTCAGGTGGCCTCACCCCCACCTGCATCAACCTCCATCAACCTAGAATGGTACAAACCCGTGACCTTGGCTCATTGATGCCGAAGTCTCCAACACTGGAGAATTTTTGGGAGACGTGTCAGTTGTAAGAACGGACAGGAGGCGCCAGGATGCCCTGGAGTATCCTGGAGTCCTACAGGGATCGGGCCTCTGGGCAGGGCCACTGTGGGCTATAGACCATTCACCCGTCACTTACATGGGACTAGAGAGGAGCTCTTGGGCCCGGATGTGGCTTGGGGGCTCAGTGTGGGGTGCCCACGGGCACTCAGGGAACTCTTCACCCTCGCTCTGCTTCCAGTTTTGGCTGACCATGTCCTACTTGTCAAAGATGACAGAGGAACAGACTCTGGTCATGTACAGCGGACACCCGCTGGGCCTCTTCCCCAGCAGCCCTGCTGCTCCACGGCTGGTCATCACCAACGGAATGGTGAGTCCCAGGCAGTGAACATGGTGGGCTCCTGAAGAGGGGTGTCGGGGACAGAGAGGACAGCCCGGTGTCCCCGACACCACTCAGACACCATTTCCAAGGGCTCTGTGCATGTGGCCCCAGCCCTTAGCGCCTATCCCCATGTCTGTCCCTCCCTCTTTTCCAGGTCATTCCCAACTACTCCTCCAGGGCAGAATATGAAAAGCTCTTTGCCTTGGGGGTCACAATGTAAGTTGCTATTTCCGTTCATTAACATGGTGCTCCCCGGTTGGAGCGGTGGCTCAGCGGTTAGAGTGCTTGCCTGGAATGAGCAAGGACCTGGGTTCGATCCCCAGCAATACATATAAAACCAAGTGTCAAAAAAACAAGACCTAGATGAAAAATTAAAAATAAATAAAGTTGATTCTCTCTTTCCAACTCTCTCGCTCCCCCTCTGTCCTCCCCCCCTCATTAAAAAAAGAACGTGTGCACAATGCCACCACCCTTCCATGGTGTCCAGAAGCCCCGTCCCCATTGTGTCCCTCCAATGGAAACATTCTTCAGAATGAAGTTCACTGAACATAACATGAATAGAATCCTGCAAAATATGGCCTCTCATGTCTGGCTCCTTCACTGGGTCACATCCTATACCAGGACTCTCCTTTTTCTTGGTCATGTAGTATTCCATTGCATTCATGAGCTATAATTAATTTTCCCTCTTCTGAGGATGGGAAATTCTGTTTAGTTTTGGGTCACTGCACAAAAAAATTTCCTATGAACATTCTTGTGTGCGTCTTTACAATGGTATTAGCAAGTAACATGGATATTCTGTGCCATATTCAATTTTAGTCTTTATGGTCAAATATTCCCAAAGTGATTTTTTTAACCAATTAAATGACAGTTTGGGGGAGAACTAAGTCTGTTTGAAAAACAACTGGGATCCAGGAGGAGTCCAAATCTGGGATCAGCAGCCTATTACATTCTCTTCTTCTCTCTCTCTCTCTCTCTCTCTCTGTTACTCGGAATTGAATCCAGGATCACTCTACCATGGGCTGCATTCCAAACCCTTTTTCTTTCTTTTTATTTAGAGATGGGGGTCTCACTGTGTGGCCCAGGATGGCCTCAAACTTGTCATCCTCCTGTCTGCCTCAGCCTCTCAAATCGCTGGGGTTACAGGCATGCACTATCCGGAACTTTCTTTTTCTTTTAAGGAGAATGTATGAATGCCTTTGAGGGTAGCTGAAAATTCATTTTAAACTTCCGGGCATGGGGAAGTTGTGCCTGGCATCTGGCTCAGACCCCTGCTTTTCTTGCCTTCTCTGTGACCAGGTACGGCCAGATGACAGCAGGCAGCTACTGCTACATTGGTCCCCAGGGAATCGTGCACGGCACAGTGGTGAGAGGCGGGCCGACATCTGTCCCAGGCGGGTGGATCCTGAGAGATGGACGTGCTGGGAGTGGACAGTGGGCGCCTCTCTCCTCTTCTCCCTGCAGCTCACCGTGCTGAATGCCGGGCGTCGATACCTGGGCGTGGAGGACTTGGCTGGGAAGGTCTTCGTCACCTCTGGGCTTGGCGGGATGAGTGGGGCTCAGGCCAAGGCTGCTGTCATCGTGGGGTGCATTGGAGTGATAGCAGAGGTGGGCGGGCAGCAGCGCCAGTCTTTGTCCCTTCTTTCCTCTCCTTCTCTCCCTCCCTTCCTTCCTTCTGTTAGAAATACTGAGGAGCTGCCAAAATAAATAAATACAGTAAAATAAAAAATTAAACGAGTGCTGGGAAGTGGGTGGCACAGGCAAGCTTGCTCTCCTGCCAGCAGGGGCGCTACAGCGCCGGACCAGCAAAGGCGCAGGCTCGCGCAGTCCGCCCGCTTATATCCCTGACGCGGCGCTGCCCTTCGCCCTGATTGGAGGAGCTCTGGATTCCACTCTCCGTGATTGGCTAATTCTAAAATAGGGGCGGGACAAGGGCGGGGCTATGATTAAAATGACTGCCCTGGGATCCAATTAAAGCTACATTCTGGAAATGGACCCCTGGGCTCTTTCTCGCAGCTCCTGAAGCTGCTCACACTGTCCCCTTTCTTCTCATCTCCCACCCAGCGGTGGCATTCTCCGTAAAGCCTTCCTTGATGTCACTGGGGGGGATCCCACTGCAGCGCAGGCTTCTGGCTTGCAAAGTGCCCATCGCCCTCCATCACCAATGCCTGTTGGCTGCTCTCCCATAAAACGGCGACCACCTATCTATGGGCACTGCTTCCCCGCATCCCACCAAATCCCTGGGGTCTAGATGGGAGAGAAGAATGTAGTTGCGAATGCATGAGTATAGCGTCCCCCAACACACACTTGAGCATTGCCACCGGGGGTAGAGGCTGACAAGTCACGCCTCAATCTAGCTGTGTGCAGGTGGCTCTTACATCCCTCCTTGGTAGGTCCCAAAGACAGGAAGGGAAGCAGAAAATGCAAGAGCTTTGAGATACTACCTACCTGATGATTCTACCTGAGCGATCCATACTTAGGTTGACACTAGGTCTGTGTCGTGCTGTATCTGTTAGGACTGTATTGGATAGCAGGTAACAAAATGTATCTTTAATGGCTTACACAAATAGTTTTTGTTTCTGCTTTCATGTAACCAACACTAGGAGCATGGGCTCAGGGTGAAGTCAGGGTCAACCTCTCTTGGGCTTCCCTCGTGGATACAAAATTGCTGCTCCAGTCCCAGCTATCTCATCCACATTCAAAGTAGAAAGAAAGTATGCCTGACTTCATTTCTTCAGGAAAATCATATTTCAGAAACCCTTCTTTTATCTCCTTGATCAGTCTTGGATCCAACAGATGTTCTTATCTATAAAGAAGGAGGGGACTAGTGGAGTTACTTTGGATGTGATTCATCTCCTGGAGCTATGCAGTGTCACCTTGAACAAAATCTGGGTTCTGTTGGCTGGGGAGGTAGGAGGAGGACTCATGAGCAGGGAGTTCATTGCGTCTACCCTGCGACTGTGTGATAAGAGAGGGACAGCCTGCAGAGGGGATGGCACCTTCTGGGGAGGGTGATGTGCTCGGGGCTGACTGGTCATGCGGTGGCCCTGTGTCTCATGGCCCCAGGTTGATAAAGCAGCTCTTGTCAAACGCCACCAGCAAGGCTGGCTGATGGAAGTGACTGACAGCTTGGACCACTGCATTGAGAGACTCAGGTACAGCTCCTCCGTAAGCACAGACCACCTTACTCCAAAAACAAGAGACGCTGAGAAGAGGTAGGAGGCTGGGCTGCTTTGCACGGGCCTGATGAATGTCTGACACCTTGCTACAGATGGGCTCCACATCAGGTGCCACCCCCAGAGGTCCTACTGCTGAAATGCAAGGGAGGGATATTTATTTATTTATTTATAGTACTGGGAATTGAACCGAGGGCAATATCTCAGCCTTTTTTTTATTGTTTAAGACACAGCCTCACTAAGTTGCTGAGGCTGGCCTCACACCTATGATCCTCCTGCTTCAGCCTCCCAATTTGCTGGGATCACAGGTGTG